>CAXIWW010000139.1:0-85000 GCA_964036315.1 Acanthosepion esculentum | reverse complement strand
ACGGTATGAGTAGAAGGCCTTGCACGATAAGGCTTTGGAAGACGTTGTAGGTTTGCCACACGGAGAATGAAGAGGAATGCCGAAGTGGTAGCCATCGTCACCATAAGGGAAAAGTAAAGGGTACTGCAATGCGTCATATGATCGATGGGTCTCTGAAATCCTGCGAAGAGCGCCGACTCTTGATTTGAGGACAATATCGCGAGTGCGGTCTTGCTCCCCATGTATAATAGCGGCCACTTCGTTGCACGCAGGAGCATTGTAGCGGTGTTCGTGTTCATCGGGATGTCAGTATGATGAAGGAAAGAAAGGGAGCATTTTCCAAAGCATATTTGTAACTGCGAATGTAGCTGTTAGCATGGCCTGTAGTAATAGAATGACGTCCCTGCGAGGAACTCTTCCTGACCGCGGCAAAATCCTGTAGGCTGTAGTCTGCAATAAATTACAGTTGAAGGAATTTAGGCGTAGAGGTTTCCTCAGGCAGCAGAGACCCAATGCGGTGGTATACCTGCCCCTTACTTTGAAAGTGGGCATCCAACCCTCTTCTCGAACCACCTGTGCCCCAAATGAGGTCATTTGAAAGGAGTTGTTGTATAGTCTATTTGTTTTAAGGAAGTGGTTGGAGTCGGGGTGGGAGTCGGCTATTAGTCCCCTCAACGGGGTAGGTGGTTCATGCAGAGTTGGCAGTCGAACTTTGCTGGAGGAGCAGCACAGACAGGCAGGCTCCCTGTCCCATTTGCGGGCGTTGCAGAATTGACAAACGCAGGTCATGAACCCTATATTGATGTCGTCACGCGTACTTAAGTTAATGCCGTGGTCGTAATTGAAAGCCAAGAAAGACCAAAATGAGCTAGTGGGACAGGTAATGCCACGACCGGCCGCAAGGCGCTGAATTTCGCCGTCGAGGCGTATGCGGCAAGCTTGGGGAGTTTTTGATAAGCTGACAGCGGCCATGATTGTAGCAACCCTTGAAAGTCTGTTTGCCCTTGTCTCTGGGCCCTCGGACTATCTGGCAGCAGAAGCCGCTGCAGCACTGCAACTCTGTCTCGGTCTTCCTCCACCTAACTGTTGCAGCAGCGACCCTGGATTCGAACAGACCTACGTAGCGGTGTCTTAGCAGTCCTAGCGCTCGCTTTGCAGCAGCGTCCCTGGAATGACGGGCGCGTCTGCGGTTAAATTTTTCATATGCTCTAGACCTGGCCGTGGTGGCAGCATTCGTAGCATTTCGCACAGATCTACGGAGCGGTGTCTCAGCGGTCCTAGCGCTCGCTGTTGCAGCAGCGTCTCTTGATTGACGGGCGCACCTGCGGTCATGTGTCTCTATTGCCCTTGATTTCGCAGTGACAGCAGCGTTTCTTACATTACGAAGAAGCCTTTTATGATGAGTCTCGGAAGCCGGAGATGCAGACGCGGTTTTGCTGCAGCCTGTGCGTTCATTCTCGATCGATGTGCATTCTTGAGCCTTGATCGGAACGAAGCTCTGTAGGCAGCTTTGCCATCAAAGCGGGTGGCACGCTTCTTCTGTGACTGCAAGGCCAACTAAGGGTGCTGCGTTGAGCAACCTGTGATAGTCGTATTGTTGTCTGCTCCTGGGACTCGCGGACCCTTCTTGCCCTCATAGCGGACGCTCTTGCAGACCGAAGGCTAAGACGTACCCTCCTTTTTGGCGGAATGGGGAAAAGTGATGCTATTAGTGGTTCATTAGGGTTGCTCAATTGCAGTTGTACAAAGTCTAACTTAGTATCGCAAAGAGTGAGTCAGAATCGGGAAGGCAGGTATTTAACTAAAACAGCTGAATAAATTGTTTATCGTAGTTGGAAAAATGGAGTTAAACAGACAAACGGAAAACAAAAACGTAAGATACAACTTCCGGTAGGAGAAATTATCAGTTCAAGGAGCCTATCGTATCAACCGGATGCCGGTGTAACAGGAGCAGAAGTGAGACCTTTGTCCCACAGCTGTGCACAGCAGGATCAAATGCGATGTATTACTGGCCAATCGGTTGTACCAATCAACGACCCCGTACTGCACTCAGCCAATGAGATACCGCTATGTTAAGCATGGTTAGGCGTGTGTGAATGCCAATCAGCTGTAGAGTCTGTAGTGTAGACGTCTCAGTTGAACATACGTTTGATTGGTGTATTCGCAAATCCCGATGAAGATATGATTGTATTGTCTTCCCTCGGGTATTAGTTGGTCACAAAGGAGCTCACAGGGCAAAAGTTTTTAATTGTCACGACTAAAGACGATAAAGTTAATCACAATCCGAAGCAAGGTGCGAAAATCATCGCCAAATTAAGGTAAACTCGATTTGAATGGGAAGTCAAAAGGGATATGAATTCATCGATTTTTATCCGATAATTGAAACCCATATTGAAAACGAAAGGCAGTACGTCAATACTGTCGGTAAATATTATGCTTAACGGGAATTTTGCTGAAAATTCTTCACCATTTGCGAAACATATATCCATAAATCAGCTAGACTGGACTTGAATAGGATGTCCCAAAGTCATCAATTGTATCGATTTTTTCCGATAACTGATATTAATTTTTAAAAACGAAGAACAGTACCTCAAAACTATAAGTAAGGACATTGTGAAAACTATCACTGAATTTTTTTTCGAATTAATATTCGACCCCCTATCGGTTTTATCGATATTTTTTCCAAAATCGGAGGAGCAATCGAAAAATCCGAAGACGTCAAGTACGAATGCCGTAAATTTCCGATCTGTGTGTGAATCATTATGCCAATCGGACGAACAGAATGGCATTAATATATATATATATATATATATATATATATATATATATATATATATATATATATATATATATATATATATTTCGGTGGCTATGGCGGGACCACCACCCCAGGCGCCACCAGCAGCGTTTGCCACCAGGCAGGGTATGAAGAAATAATACTAATAATTATCCTAAGTAAACCAAGAATCCAGTGGCCCAAAGGTAACCAGAAGACTATTTGGACACATATTGACAAAGAGCTTTCTTTTATCCTTAATAACAATCTTAACGGTCACATAGGGCAACAGATCAGTTCCTTTTGCAGAATAATATACGACGTTTGCTTTGAGTGATTTGGACCAGTAAGGGAAATGAAAGATAAAAAAGAGGAAAAACGACCAAATCGACGACAAATCCAGAAAGGAAAGTTACGATTAGAACAAAGATTACTGAAATATTATGCGCGCAACATCACGACCTAACATGCGCAAGTGAAATATTTGCGTAGTCTTCTATAAGGATTTTTACGAGCGCGTCAATAACGGCAAACGCGTTCAGGAACTTTTATTACGGACAGACGCGGCAAAGAGGAACAATCGTTTTATTTATTTCATTAGGAAAGTTTACAAAGAAGTACGATCAATTAGCTTTTCTTCATGCCCTGCCTGGAGGCAAACGCTGCTGGTGGCGACTGGGGTGGCGGTCCATCCATAGCCACCGAAACCGTGAGATCACCCCTGGTCGGTGGCTGATGAAGACAGGGTATCGCACGTGGTAACACACGTTATATGTTATATATATATATATATATATATATATATATATATATATATATATATATATACACAAACGCGCGTGCGCACATACACACACACACACACATACATATATATATATATATATATTTATCAGCTAATTTTTCATTCACACGTGTATTGAGCTCTTTTTAATAGTACAGTTTCCTGGTCTAATTCAACTCTGAGAATTAGGCTTTTATGCATTATATATATATATATATATATATATATATATATATATATATATATATATATATATATATATATATATAATACATATAATACATATATGAAAAGGGAATAACAAACTATTCTTAAAATCGTAACCCAAATGTTGATATGTCGTTGTTTATTTGCCGTTGGTAAGGAAGCAGTTAGGTGTAAGGGTGTTGATGATGAGGCTGACCAATGGCTGAGATCATGGTGGTCATGGTGTCCAGTTGTGGGTTCAGGAATGTGTGAATCTGTGCTATATACAAGTTTGTCATTGGTGATTCATGTTAAGGCTTGGTCAAATACGTTGGCGAGGTGATTGACCGAGCTAGATGCTACGGTCGAGTAGCGAGGTCTGGAGTGGATTCGTGAAGATCGAGTAATTTGTCGGTGGTGACAAAAACAGCGAGTACGCCAGTATTTACAGATGACCTATATATATATATATATATATATATATATATATATATATATATATATATATATATATATATATATATATGCTGACCTATATACATATATATATATTTATATAACGTAAATCATTCATACGAAAAACAAATAATGAAGTTAATTATATGGCCATATAATTAACTTAATTATTTGTTTTTCGTATGAATGATTTACGTTATATAAATTGAACACGCACTACATAATTGATATATATATATATATATATATATATATATATATATATATATATATATATATATATGCTGACATATATATATATATATCACGGGTCAATCTGATATGTTTTTAGGCAGATGCTGCTGGTTTTTGACCGTTTTCTAGCTCAGGATAAATGTTGGATTCTTCACTTTGAAACACAGAGAAAGAGATAATCTACGCAGTGGAATCAACTCTCTACAGCTGCTCCAAATAAAGCAAATGTCGTTTTATCTGTAGGGAAATCGATAGCCTCAGTTTTGCGGAAGCAAAAGGCATTGTGTTTATTTAATGTCTTCAAAAGAGTCACACTATCAATGAGGCGTAACATGCCAACGTACTTATGCAGTTACGCAAGTCTACCAAGTTCAAACACCCAGAAAAACTGACAAATGCGAACTTGTCTTATCTGGAAAATGCTCCAGCACACACGTATGTGGTGTAAATGTCTGATATGGGTGAATCTGGCTTTAAACTTTATGATCACCCTCTTTATTCCCTTGATTTAACTATCATCGGTTCCCCAACATGAAAAATCATTTGGCTCGGAAACAGTACCGTTTTGATGACGACATAATAATTGCTGTTGATAACTTTTTTACTAACAAGATGAAAGCTTCTTCACCAATGGAATTCCGGCACGACAAAACTGATGGAATAAGAGTATGGACTGCAAGGGGGACTATGTTGACAAATAAACCTGATGTCATCACATTCCATGAGAGTATTTTGGTTAACATAAGAACGATTGATGTTGCATTTAATTTTTATGATTTAAGTTGGTTGGAAATCATGGAGTCAGAAGAGAGTTCCACAAGCAAAAATGCGAGAAATGAAACTGTTAGCATAGAACTTAGATTAACACCTAGCCAGCTCCACTGTAATTTGATGAGAACTCATCGCCAGTCTAGAACTACGCGTAAATTCATGGAGCCTAGGTACCATAGCAAATTGACTTTCGAAGAATTACCATGAAAGTAATTTAAAAAAAGGCACAGGGAGGCGACTTTACGGTGGAAAAGTTACTCTAGCCAGATCAGGACCAATTATATTGCAGATTCTTCTTTGGAGTTTATCACAGATCTCTAGATAAACAACAGAATCACTGGGCCATATTGTTGTGGAGTTATTTCCACAATAGAACTTGTAGTCGGATTAAATGCGTCCTAAATGGGGTAAACGTATAGAAACGTTAGGAACTTGTAATAAAGTGTTACGCAGAGTAATCGAGTTGTGGTCGCTAATCTCTCGACTACTACTGACTCCTACTTATAATAGGTGGGAGAGTCTATTACCTATAGACTAGGTGTCTTCCACTATAACCCATATGTGGCAGCAAAATTCTAATTATGGACGAATGTTAGACTTATAGATATGTAAGATAGATTCTGGAGAAAATAATTGTATCATACGCCACAGTAAACCGCATTTCTTGGCAGCTGACCTAGCAATGGATTCACTGTAGTCTTTCCACTTCATGTCAGCTGAGAACGTTTAAGCCGATCAGTCGAAACGGGTCATTCTCCTGGAGGTTAGCATCAGCCATGCCGATAATTAGTGGATAAAGGTTTCCGAGGGGTTAAAATTAACAAGCCATCTTTTGCACCGGTTAACAATAGACATGATGTCGTTTTGGACATCGGCTATGCCTGAGTTTTAATTTCCCTCGACAACCTATGTATCTAATATAAGTTACTTTCAAAGTCAGGGTAAGTTAAGGCGGGGTAGGGGTACCTGCACACAAACCATGACATCCGTTTTTCGCATGTCGTCTGGGTTTTTCAACGAGAATTTTTATTTGGCCGCATCATTTATAATTTTATACGCAAAGATTTCTTGGAGGGGTCGTCTGAATATGGTTAAGTTGTATTTTTAATCTTGAAATCTATTCCTACAAGTTTAAAGTACTTTTTCTACTTCTATAAATAATAGACTATACGTTATTTTTACAAATTAATATATTGGAATTACATTCGTATTTAGAAGAAATTAATAATCAAAGATCAAGTATGCATATGTATTTTTCATCTTTCATCACTTTTTCAGATTTAAACATATTTTAAGGAAAATATTTTACAGTATCTACGAAAATAGTTATTTCGTTTATTTGATTAAGTAAATTTTTATTTTCAGAAACTTATTAATGTACTATTTTTCAAGTATTCGCAAAGAACATGGGTCATTTACTGACTACAAGTTCTAGCTCTTCTTATTAATTTCCATTTCACTGTTGGTGTTTTATTGGTCTCTTTTAAGTGCTACAAATATCTAGACAGGGACGTTTGATTTCTGTATTTATTATTTTTACAGGACAGTTGATGTTAGTTCCAAGGACTTTTGAAATCATGGTCTGTGCAACCGATGTATATTTTAACTATGTCTGGATCTTCAATAGATGAAATATCGCATTTATAAACCAATGATTCCATGCAACATTTATTATCGAGAGGGCAGTTTTGAGGATCTCTACAGTTACATCATTTTGATAAATCTTCATTTCTTATCATTTTAGGATCTAGATTTTATTTTTAATCATAAATGTCGATCCAGATACATATGAACAAGAAATAATCAGTATAAACTGTACCCTACATCGAAACAATTACCCAGGGTTTATGACATTACTATATGTATACTATCCCATACAGCTGTTGATAGAAAGATTAAAAGAGAAACAGGCCTTCCCCTAAAGATGTGACAACAGGAGATCACCGCCTCCTGTGGGGTGCGGTTGAAATAATAGACAGAGAACATCACTGGAAAATATGAAAATTTAAGGAAACAGCACATATGTTGGGTCACAAAATCTCCTGAGCCGGCCAAGCATAGAAATGAATACAATATGTCAGCCAGTAATAAGTAGTGCTAGAGAAGAAACAAAAACATTAATAACAAAATACTGTAATGTGTGGTCTGTTAAAAAATGTTTCTGATGACATTAGGTATATAAGTCGTTAAAATTCATGCTCCGATGACTTCAGTGGGTAAAAGAATTGGTTGAATCCAGTGACTGGACTCAAAGAATTCTGAGTTCAATACCTGGCTACTGCAAAGGTTAACAAAAAATATATTTAGAACTAAAATAATTTACCCCGGTTGGCGAATTAAAGGGTTCAGTTCGAAATTCCAATGATCAGTAGAAGGCCGTAGCGTTCAACGTCCAATACATCGTGAATAAGACAACAAAGTTGAGAACAACAGTCCGAATCGTGTAAATAAGTTTTAATTATTGTACCCGATAAGCACTGGTGGCATCCTACCAGAAACACAGGTTCGCACGAAGCGATTCTTAAAATTATATAAGCTTAGCGAACCGGTTGTGGAATTGACCGAAAATAATTTTATATATTAGTAGACGATATATAATAGCTAAAAAGTTAATTAAAACATTTTGGTGAACGTTCCGCTGAGGCTGAAAGACGTTGTCTGGTGATGAACATAATTTATTATGACAAAAGTAATTGTTTTGAAGTTTACAATATGGCAAATTCTCTTCCATTGATTCTGATGGTACTAGAGTCAAAGGACTCATACTTCTGAACAGAAATACGATGAGAACAGAATTTCAATCTGGAAATGTCTTAATAAATATATGTTTTCTATTAAATTATCAAAATGCTTTAATTATTTTTGATAAAGTGATTTGTTTCCATTCTCCGATTAAAAAAAAAAACACGCCTTTATAGAATCTGATCTTGTGAATTTAGGATGGCACCACTGGTTATATGGTAACAGCAGGTCTTGTAAAGTTACCTGACATAAATGAAAATAATTTATTCTGAACAAAAAAATCTTCTTGAAGTGAAAAATGTGTCAAATCTTCTTGTCATAAATTTGATAGGTCTTCCATTGAATCTTTGGGACTGCAGCGATTCATTTAAAATGTGGTTAAGAAACCATAACACTATCTTATGATACTAGAGTAAAAAATCCTCATACTTCTGAACAGTAACATGATGAGAAAAGAACTGCAACCAGGAAATAAATTAGTATATAAATGTTTTCTATTAAATTATCAAAATTGTTTAATTCTTGAATCATGTGATAAAATGATTTGTTTCCATTTTCAGACTGAAAAAGAAATAAGCAGAAAAGGTTCCTAAATATTACCTGACTTTATAGAACGGGTTCCTGGAAATTTGGGATGCCATTATTGGATGTAAGTTTGTATTCAAATTTTGCATTTAAACTTTAAAATTAATTTAAATAACTGTTTAACTGATTAAAGAAATCGAAACCACGAAATATTAATTTACCACCATTAGTTTAGAGATGGATGTTTTGCAACTTTTGACTATAATTTGATCTTGACCACAGTTTTATTTTAATCATTTCACCCCCAAGCAAGGCGATAATGTCACAAAGATTGAGAGAGTCACATGAAGTGAAAGTGAATGAGAAGGCTTTATTGATGATCGGCGAGGAAAAGCACAATGAATGATGTGAATACAGTATATGGTTGATGCTTCAGGAAGACACGATATGGTTGATGCTTCAGGAAGACACGATATGTTTGATGTTTCAGGAAGACAGGATATGTTAGATGCTTCAGGAAGACAGAATATGGTACATGCATTAGGAAAACGCGATATGGTTGAAACTCCAGGAAGACAGCATATCTTTGATGTTTCAGAAATACAGGATATATCCGATGCTTCAGGAAGAAAGATATGGTTGATGCTTCAGGAAGACAAGATATGGTTGATGCTTCAGGAAGACAAGATATGGTTGTTGATTGAGGAAGATAGGATATGGTTGATGCTTCAGGAAGACAGCATATGTTTGATGATTCAGGAAGATAAGATATGTTTGATGATTCAGGAAGACAGGATATGGTTGATGCTTCAGGAAGACACGATATTTTTGATGTTTCAGGAAGACAATATATGTTTGATGCTTCAGGAAGATAGAATATGCTTGATGCTTCAGGATATGGTTGATCATTCAGGAAGATAGAATATGGTTGGTGCTTCAGGAAGACAGAATATGGTTGGTGCTTCAGGAAGACGATATGGCTGACGTTATATTTAATTCTTTGAAGATTGTAGTTGACAGAGAAGCTAGAAATCGGAAGGGGTTTCCACAGACGGTAAGTGCGGGAAAAGAAACTTTAAAATAGATTATACAGTTACATCTCGCTAATTAAACAATAAAACTGTTAGCCCTATTTGTCCTTCTAATAGTGTGCTTAAATTTATACCGTCGAGGCTCTAAAGAGAACAGCTTATCAGAATTGAAATATTTGTAGAAAAGACAGAGGGAACCCACGTCAAGTCGGTGGGAAAGTGACTGAAGTCGAGATGATATTTCAAGGTCGATCACATTAGAGACCTTTCTTTGAATTTTTTCACAAATCTCGAGATATATAGGAGGAGCATTGTTTTTTCCCCTATTGCCTTCATTGTGTCTAGTAAGTGCCAAATTTTCCAGACCTTCTTTTCTCATTTTATACCTTAGAAATTTCAAATGTCTTTTTCGGATCCTATGTATAATGGCTCCTTCGTTTCCATTTTTACTAAAACTTCGTCGTTGCTCCCGTTTTCAGCCGATGGTGTACTCATAATTCTTCTGTAAAATCAGATATTTGCTGTTACAATATTTTCTTCATCTCTGATGAGATTTGCCAGCATTTATTGGAAATAAGAAAGACAGATATAACAAAACAGTCCAGTACTCTTTTCTTTTTTCTAGTGAAACTTTCCGGCTTCTTGTTTTTCATTTTGTTGACTGCGCAGTATACTAGGGTTAAATGGTTACCGTCTGTGAGAAGAAAATCACCATGATGCAATTCGAAGCAATTTGGAAACAGCATGATGTAACGTTTTGCATTTACGCCGGAAGCTCTAATACGAACATTTCATAGAGTCTGTGCGTCAATCTGAGGGCAGTTATGAGGATTCGGTGAGATTTGAATGAGTCTAATTGCAATTAGGAAGGATTTTCGAGTGATCACTAGTAATGGAGAGGTTATGCCGCCATTAATTTTCTCACGGGTGCTCAGACTCAACACGGAAGCCTACATAAAATGCCTTGAATAGGCCGTGCTGCCCTGGGTCAAAAGAGTATCTGCTGGAAGAACCCATGACTGGCAACAAGAAAACGCACCATGCCACACAACTAGAAGAAGTCAGTGGTCGCTTTCACACAATTTCTGCGACCACATCATCCATTACATTCGGCCACCTAACTCTCCAAACTGCAATCTACTTAATTATTATGTGTGAAATGAAGTTTAGTGAGAGACAAACAAAATACTTTGTAACACCAAAGATGAACTGAAGGTAAGGATTATTCACCGACTTAAACAAGGAGAACTTCGAGAAAAGAAGCGGGAGATTCCGAAGTTGTCTTGAGGCCGTGTTTGGAGCCAATGGCGATTTTATTGAATAAATTTACTATTTCGTATGTCAAGAATATTTTTTGTAACTTTCGTCAAGATATCGGTTAAAATTCGACGTCAGTGCTGTCAGACAATTTCTGCGACCACATCGCCCATACATATGGTCACCTGTCACCGCAGACTGCAACTCCCTTAATTATTAAGTGGATAGGGGGGTACAGTTGAGCGAGAGAGAAACAAAACTCCTTGTAACACCAAAGATGAATTGAAGGAAAGGATGATGGCAGCAATAACACCCTTAAACAAGGAAACCTTCCAGAAGAGATGCAAGAGATTCCAAAATCGTCTGAAGGCAAGGGTTGAAGCCAATAACGATTTAATTGAATACATTTACTCTTTCGTATTTCAAGATATTTTTGTGTAACTTTGGTACATATATCTGTAAAAATGAGATGTCACTATTATTTTCATTTTTGCGTAAATTTGAGGACAATTTATCTATCGCAGCCTGTAATTTCACCACCATAAAACACACACAGGCACGCAAACACAAACACATACACACACACATATATGTGTGTGTGTGTTTGTGTGTGTGTATGTATGTATATATGATCGAAATAAATCCATATATGCATTAATGATAGTTTATAGTAACCAAACCTACAAAGACTAAAGTAAACAAAGAAAGGTTAATTTATACAGATGCATATAAGACGGAATTAAATTACCTCCCTTAGACATATCGTCCCTTTGGTAGGTTCACGTGATATTAGTGTAATTTTTGTCTATTTATCAGTTCTCTGAAGAGTTTATTCTCGGCATGTATGATATTTTGCACAACAGTCGAGCACTTACAAGGACCCCGACACCAGACACACACACACACTCATGCACTTACTGTTTGTGTTACTTCAAACCTTATTATATTAGACACTCGTATTTGAAAAAGACGCCCCATTTTTTTCTTAATTTAAACATTGTGTATTACGTCTATGAGCCTGTGAATTTGAGGAATATTAATAAAGAAAACGTTTTTTTCCGGCATGGATCGAACCTGCGTTCATGTTTGTCGGGAAAACCCCTGTTTGACCCGGCCTGATAATCTGTGCTGTTATTCGTGACCAGGCGGTAAAATCTGCAGAATCAAACGGTGGTTTCCACTAAAGGTTCTTCGATCTTTAGCAGAGAGCGTCCTGTGTATGAAGATAAACTACATCTGCGTCCTTGGCAAGACGATAAACTACATCCAACAGCCAGGCCTCTGATCAGGAGGTTTTGAGGAGCGTGGAACCACATCTTAATTGCTGGTCTTCCCAGGTTCATCCTGACCCGGGGTGGTAGCACCTGTTAGCGTCCAAGCTATGGGCAAATATCTCACCCCAAACTGAACGAAAACACTATGAAAGTGAAAAAATAGCTTTTAATATTCGCATTACATTTTTTGAAGAAAAGATAATATTACCGGCAATAGATTTTTGAAGAAAAAAAAATTATTACCGGCAAAAAATTTTTGGAAAAAATATTACCAGCAATAAAAATATTTTCGGCATTAAATAACCCATTGAGATTTATATGAGGCAAAACAAACCAATAGATAGATAGATAGATAGATAGATAGATAGATAGATAGATAGATAGATAGATAGATAGATAAAAAATATTACCAGCAATAAAAATCTTGTCGGCATTAAATAACCCAATGAGGTTGATAAGCCGTAAAACAAATCAAACTTTACCAGAGAACATATTTTCTTTATTAACATTTCTGGAACACACGGCGGTGATAGACTTAATACGAACTGCTTAAAATAAAAATTGGGGAGGTCTATTTAAAATACGAATATCCACTATAATAAAATTAAAAATTGGAAAAAATGTCAGATTACATCTGTTATTTTTTTAGAAATTTCATACTGTTTCCAAATATAGTAATATTTATGGAATATATTGTTTTATTTTAAATATGAACAATGTTTGTTTATTTATTTTTCATTTATATTTAAATTTTTGGGTTACCACAACTTTTAGTGGGTTAAACTTGTGAGTGAAACAATCTTCAATAACATAGCTTATGCAAAGAAGAGCTATCGATTTACGAGACAATATAGTTAGATTTGTGAGAAACGAAATTACGAAAGCAATATATAAATATGTAGGAAATGACAAACAAAATACTAAAAGAACCACAGAACAGTTTCGTAGAATGGAACACATCGACGTAAATACTTTCCATTTGTTTTTTTGTCTAACGATTTATCATGGAAGGAACAGCTCCTGACAAGTTGGAACATTCAAACAGTAGTTAATCACTAACAGTTTACTCGAAAAAAAATATACAATTGGTAATGTGCATATACTGAACTTAACTACTAATATCAGAAATGTTGTCTCTAAAACGCAGTCGGTAACAAGGATAGTCAGAAACTGCGGCAGTCCAATGAAGACATTATTGCATCTTCCATAATGACAGTAATAGTCTAATTTCATGAGTTTCCCCGTCCTGGGTATGACGATAAAATTCTTCCGCGTCCTGTGAAAGACGATAAACTACAACCGACAGCAGGGCCTTGGATCGGTGAGTTTTGAAGAGCGTGGAACCGCCTCTTGATCGCTGTTTTTCCCAGGAGGGAGGGAGGGAGGGAGAGAGAGATTGATAGAGAGAGAGTCATAACAATAGTAATAATATGAATAATAATTACAACAAGAATAACTAATTTTAACAAAATCCCTCTTACCATTACCAAAATACTAGAAGCATACTACGTTCTGGGTATGACAATAAATGAAATTCGGCAGTAAGGCCTCTGATCGGGAGGTTTTGAGGAGCATGGTATCACCTTTTTATTTCTGTTATTCCCAGGCCTACCCTAACCCGGGATGTTAACGTTTTAGGGTCCCAGCTATGAGCAAATAATTAAGCCGCAAGATGGGGTGAAAAAAAACTATGAAGATATACATCTTTTTATAGTAAAAACACGAGCAATAAATTTTTGAAAAAATTTTTACCTGCAAAAAAATTTAAAAAATTACCAACAATACATTTGACTCTCAACAAGAATCCTCTTTTCAAAAATACCTCAATGAAACCTGATCTACAAGCTGACAAACTATACGTATTTTATTCATATATAACTTTCCTAACAATATTATCAACTTTAAATAACCCATTGAGGTTGATATGCCGCAAAACAAAATTAACATAAATAAAAGCATATCTGTTCACATTCATCGTACGTTTTATAATACAAATACAAAAAAAAATCGAAATTCTTTTAAAAGTCTTCAGATCATAATAACGTTTTACATGATTAGTAAATATAGTTTTACTTAATTATATTCGTTAGCATTATCTCATCTAAACTGAACTTTAAAAGATGCAAAATCGTTATTAATTGTTGAATTTTAAATTGTAAAAATTGTAAAAAATAAAAACAAATTCTGTAAAAATTAATTTTTCATCGAAAACGTTTTTTTCCTTCAGACAATATTATCTTTAATATATATTTTTCATAAAAGCAATTAAAAACTTCTCTAACTGACTAATCTCTTAGTTCTATTACGTTTTTTTATTATTTTTGATTTAGAACAGATTTTCGATAAGACGGCATCCAATGTTGTAAAATAAAATTGGTGATTTAAATTCTTCAAAGAATTATGCTTCTAATATATTCACTACAAATTATCTCGATGAATTAATGAAGCTTTCCTAAAATTAAGTAGGAAGGAGAAACACATGTAAAAAAAAATACCACTATTTTCTAATAAAAAATTCCTAAACACTTTCATTCATTTGTGAATAATTCCTGAAACTTTCATTAAACTCTGAGAATTGTTTGATTCTTGCTGGAATTTCAAAACTAATGTGTCTGTCACCGCAAAAATGAAGAGAAAATTAACTATGCTAAAAATTAGTACAACCGCCAACGAAAGAAAAACACAAGATTTGACAATCAGAATTTTGAACGTTCGAAAAAGTAGTAAAAACTTAATAAAAAAATAAGAAAAATACTCCGATCCTTCCTCTTAATAATATCATAAAGATTTTACGATATAACTATGTTTTCGTTACTTTTGGAGCAGATTTTCATCACGATATGCTGATTTTTTAACGATCTCGTGGCGGTAACTAATTTAATATCAAAAGACTTAAATTACCTTTATTTACATTATTCTTTGGAAGATTGACTCTCCCAATTATCTTATTACCGGAACAATCTCATTTCTTATATAAGGTTATCTCCGCACACAAATCATACACAATAATTATTACCATTTTTAAAGACAAAGAACTATCAAATTCACAAAAAGAATTGATCATCAAACATTGGAAAGATGACAAAGCTATAGGAAAATACCAGATATCCTGAATATGCCATTTATTACTATTAGTTCATTTGTTTCAAGTATAAAAATTTGAAAACTGATATAAACAAATCGAGATCTGGTGCACCATCCAATATTTCTCCCAGATCAATGACAAGAATTCAGATAAGACTTCAGAGAATTCAAGAACATCCAATGACTACACGAAGAGAAGTACAAGAAGTAAAAGCATCAGTTATTATTGTTACAAAGCGAACAATAAGCAATGAACTTTAAAGAAGTCAACTAAGATCGCCTTCTCCCAGAAAAAAATCTATTGAAGAGTCCGGTTAAAATTTGTTCGAGAGCGTAAGAATAAACTTGAATCATTTTGGGAAAGTGTTTTATGGACAGATGAAGCAAACATTGTAGTATCTGGGCGTACTTGAAGGGCTCACGTTTGGAGAAAACACGACACAGCCTTTGCACCGAAGAACACAATCCCACCTGTGAAATTTGGTGGTGGCAATATCATGGTTTAGGGATGTTTGTTTGCTAATGTTACAGTGCATTTAGAGATAATATATGTTAAAATGAGCCTCTTATGCTTTGGGCCATGTGCCACTGTGTCATGTGTCGTTGAGGACATGTGTCTGCTGCTCCTGCTAGATATTTAGAGAAGAATCATCAATATTATTGGTCGCGACCTGGCATCTCGGCTTACGTCGTTTACCCTGTGACTTTTCTATAAATATTTTTATGGTAAATGTTTTGATGAACTTTCCTCTATGAATTTAAGCGCAGTACTAGATTGGCGGACAGATATCATCATTTTACAGTAGAAATGGCGAGAAGGAACCGTAAGTTCTATGCTGACAGTTTCTTCTATCGCACTTCACGCTTGTGGAACGCACTTCCGGTTTCTTGCTTCCCAATCAACTTTGATCCTCAAAAATCTAAATGCAATGTCAATCGTCATTTTCTGTCTTAATTAATTATTGTCCTTTTATTGTCCTCCATCCTTAATAGTAGTTTCTTTTCTTCTCCTCATAAACTTTAGCATATAATAATCTTCTTAATGGCTTTATTGCCTTGGTTGAGATGAAACCAAAAACAGTATGGGACTCTTTAAATTGGATTGATAACCGGTGTGAGAGAAGGGAAACATGGCTCCATTCCTTTTCACGGGAGAAATAATGGCAATAAACATGTTTAAAAAGATTTAACAGACATAGCATATTAAATGCGGCGCGTTTAAATATTTTTTGAGCAGTGGGTAGGTCTTTTTTCTATGGTTGAACTTCCTAATTTATCCTGTGTAATGTAAAAGGACGTCACATGCCGAATGCTTTAAAAATCTGTTTTGCTATTTTGTGGAAGTAACTCCCACGATGATGGTGTTGTACATGTTCACCGTAGTCTGAATGTAGAAATCCAACGTAAGTAATTTGTTCAATCAAATATCACCAATATCCAGTAGCAGCTGTTCAGTAATTCTGAACGTCTTCCAAATCAGATCTTGGCAGTGGATATTCGGAGAGAAAACAAAATGGCTGCCTTTATACACGTCGGATTGAATATTCCAAGCCTTCTGATAGGTTATTCTTCTATTGGTAGACTATAAAATGAGTCAGCTCATTTTGGTTGGCTCACTAGTATACAGACATGTATCCAAAAATTGTAACAGATGGTTCCCTGAATGTCAAATCATTAACAAATCAAGAGTCAGTAGTTATATGTCGTTTTCATCCTTATAATTTTCTCTTCCTACCAACTCTTCTTGCATTGATCGGTCGACTCAGTTACCATTGCGATTTTAACAATAACTATTTGAGTGGATCTTGAGCATTGTATTAAGTGAACATTATTATAAAAAATATAAAGTATGAAATCGGCACAAATTAAAACGTTTTCTTTAAATTACTGCATAGTATCTGAATCCTTTTCCTTTTCCGAAACAGAAAATGACGCAATCGTTTTAATTAATGCATTGATTAAGATCCGAGATCGAAAAATTCGACTAAGACATTCAGTTCATGTTTTTTTCTATTGACCAATTTTCCTCAGTTAAACCTTAATTATACAGGGCGATGGTACAATTTGCAAGCAGAAAGGTTCCAGTAATCACTTTGGGAAATTGGAGTAATCCCAAAACAAGAATTGTAGAGACGTTTTAAAAAGATAGCTCTAGTTAAATTCTCTGAATCAAAGACCTCCTTGCTGAAATCGCTTCAAAGACTCGCAATTGTATGAAGAACAAGAAAAGAAAACAATTATAATTTTTTTTTCAGGGAAGCTTAGGAGACTCTAAACCCTAAACGAGTGTAAAGACGCAAATCAGTTTGCATAATGTTGGCAAGAAGGAAAGGACAATATTTTGTTTCGACCTCGGTGTATATTTCTATGTTATCGGTTAACTATCTGGTTAAGGCCGGCAAATACAGTTACAAATTGTGCCTACTACGCTGATGGCACAACTGAATATCTGCTATTGGAGCTAGCCGTCGGACTTCAAGTTCCTTAAATCTCAACTCATTCCATTTGTAATATATTTAGAACTGAGCCCAAAGTATATTCTTTTTTCTATATACGCCATGTCTCTCCAGAACTTCCTTAATATCCCCCTGCCAGGCCTATTCCTGCCATTCATTTACACAAGCTTGCTGGCTCGGTAACTCGTTGTTTACCTCCGTCGAGCCTGTCTTCAATATGACTTATGAATATCAAATTCGGACTTACGGCCATATCACGTAGAAACATCGGCTTACGTACGATGACTGAAGTTAAAGCAACATCGAACCTGATCAGTACATATACGGGTGACCACTTTGAGATACCAGGTGCTGTAAGATTGGATATTGTCAAGGAAATGTTAATTAAAGAGCCGAGTTCCCGTTGGGTTCGTTATAATAATTTATGCTCAAATAGTCTTGGGAAATGTATAAATCCATCTATTCTGCCCCCATCTATTGGTTAATTAGTAATACTTGTATCAGTTAAGTAGTATTTCCTAAAAATATTCTGAAAGTCTAAAAATATTTTCTGGCTTTAAATAACCTGAAAAGAGTTGGTAATCCGTAGAAAGCTAATCAATCAATCAAAAAACAATGTCAAATTCTCCAAGGCTTCTTACCTTCTAATGATATCCCGAAATGACAAGTGCATATTTTTTTAATACTATATGTCTGCCCTACATGTATTCAATTATCTTAAAATGTCTTCATTGTTCCCAGAATCCATTTTTGGTATTCTAGCCTTCGTTATGAAGAACATTGTCTAGATCTCCTCAACGCCCTCCATCCCGTCCTGGGTATGACGATAAACTACAACCTCGTCCAGGGTAAGACGATAAACTACATCCGCGTCCAGGGTAAGACGATAAATACGTCCAAAAGCAAGGCCTCTGATCAGGAAGTTTTGAGGAGCGTGGAACCACCACTTAATTGCTGGTCACCCGGGGTGGTAGCACCTGTTAGGGTCAAAGCTATGGGCAAATAGTAAACCCCGAAACTGAGGTAAAATGCATTATAAAAGCGTAAAAAAAAGGTTTTAATAGCAGAAATACTCTGTAAAAATATCTTACCAGAAATACATTTTTGAAGAAAAAAAACTATTACCAGGAATATATTTTTGAAAAAAAATATTACCAGCGATAGGTTTTTGGAAAATAATATTACCAGATATAGATTTTTGAGGAAAAAAATATTACCAGAAATAAATTTTTGACAAAACAAAATATTACCAGGAAAAAAAGTTGTCGGCGATTAATAACCCATTGAGGTTGAGATGCCGTGAAACAAGACAAGCCAAGCAACACCCTTCGTCATCTACAAGAAAATCCTTCGGTATCCAATGCTATATACGAGGATTGATGCTATAGAATCCTTTAGTAGCTTTTCTTTTTTTCTTTCAATTTTTTTATTTCTTAATATGTTGCTTAGCTTCTGAAAGACATCTTTCATTCTTCCAATATAGATTTGTATTTCTGCGGTATACTTGCCGTCGTCTGTTATAACAATTCCCAGAGATTTACATTCCTGACTTTGCTTGATTTTGACGTTTCAAATTTGTCAATCATATCTTGCGTTGTCACTCTTGATAATGACAATATATTCTGTCTTCGTATAGTTTTTCTTCCTGCGCTCCTTATCTACCTAAGAGTTCCTGCAGCTTTATTTGTGGTTTTCCCATCGTATTTTACTCTGCCCACGAATAAATCCTGTTAGCACCTCAGGTTCTTTCAGAATCGACTTGTATCTGTTAAATAAATCCGGTAAGAAGGCGGATAATTGTCTCATGCCTTTTCTATTAATTCCTTTGCTTATCAAATACAAGCTGTCCTTTAGATCAACAAATGACTCATTCTACGTATTCTTTGTATTTGTTGATTATTTTGTCACCAAACGTGATCAGCTTTCGAATAATTATTTGAATGGCATGCCATTTTTCCCTCAAAGATTGTCACTACTTCGTCCTATCTGGATTTCTCTCAAACTGCTACAATAAATGATATATAACTAAATAACCTGAAATAATTCCTGTTCTACATTAAAAAAAAAAAACTAAAATGAGAAATTTTTCATGATGTAACAGATTTATTGTGCAGAGCAACACGTGACTATAGTTTTATGAGAAGAATAGAGAACGCCAGGATTTACTAGGGATTTATGAAACCATTTTGACGCAAAGGTCATCATTCGAAATCAGCTCATTAAATGAACTGGAATAGGAACATCTGGTTGCCAATACGGGAGCCTCATTAATAATCCCCAGAAAGAGTGGGTGACGTTGCGGATGGAATGTAACACGTTGGCAATAAATTGGCTGTATTCTCCCGCGTTAATAATTGGTTCTGATGCACAATCCTTCCTATTAAAACCTTGTGTCCACTGGACGAATAAATGGGCGAGTTTTGTCCAGGTTCCTTTAACATTATGGCTTCTACAACCATCGTGATATTGTTAATGAACACCTTCCATATTAATATAATATTAATAATAATAATAACAACAATAATAATAATATTGTTAATGATTTAATTTTATTAATTATTAATGATACCTGCAATATATATATATATATATATATATATATATATATATATATATATATATATATATATATGTATATATGTATATATATATATATATATATATATATATATATATATATATATATATCAACAATTAAAATATTTTGCCACAGTATTGACAATAAGAATAACAAAAGTAAGCTCACTTTATTTAGTTTAATATCGAGACAAAAGCCCCAAATGCGAAGGTTTACAGTCACGAGTTATCTAATTGAAAATCAGTGACTCTTAGCAGGGAATCGTTGACCTTCAAATAAGTCAACTGCGTGTACGGTGCCTTAACGAACTGAACTTTGTCAAAGCAATATTAAAACCAATCCAATCGGCGCCAATTCGCAAGAGATTCAAGTATTCTAGACTCTGCTCACTAATTAGAACAATGGCAGATGCGGCATATGCGAAATCTGTTAGCACCAACTTTGGCGGTAATACCCAATTGATTTTTAATTCGTTTGTTTATCATCGTAAGCAGTTTGTGCCTTTTTTCTGATTTTGATGCCTTCGAAGTGTCTTCTTCATCGTAAACTTCTAATTTCCTCTTTGGAAGTGCAATTCTCTGTAAGTAAAACACGTTTTCAATGAAGTATTTCATTTTTTGAAGACGGCTTCGGTTTAATTTTTTACAGGACAACGTATATTTTTTTTTTATAAATTTAACCTAATAAAAGCTTATTGGATGAGATGTGTGACATGAATAAAAGAACAGATAGAATGAAGGAAGGATTATAATGATAGGATGGATAGATGCCGAATGACCTTTGAACCGAAGAGGCTAACATTGTAGTTTTCAAGAAAACTTTAACGATGTAATTTGCTCTACGATGATGCAGTTCTTGGAAAAAAAGCTGTCTGAGTGAAACTTCCTCCATCTAGTTGGAATACGGAGAACATGTGACTGATTCATCTCCGTTGTTAATCGTTTCACCCCAAGCAATGCAATAAAGCCACTAAGACGCTAGGGGTTGCTGAGTGTTAGAGAATGTGAGACCAACTACTATTAGGGAGAGAGGGCAATAAAAAACAAGAATTAATAGACAGAAAATAACAATCGACATAGTAATTTCATTTTTGAGGAACAAAGCACGAAGCCGAAAGATACTTCTACAAGCGAGAAGTACCAAAAAAGAAACTCTCAACATATAACTTACATATGGCCGTTTCAACTGTAAAATGATGAGACCTTGCTACTAATCTAGCACTATTCTTATATCTATGAAGCCTAGGTTCCATAGCGCTAAGTTCATCAGAACAATTACAAAGGAAAGTATTTAGAGAAAACTACGTTACGGTAGTGAGAAAAGTACTGAAGCCGGGATGGCAGCTCAGGACCTGTAACAATGCAGATTACGATTTGGATTTTATCAAGTTTTAGCTAGAGATGAACTGTTGGAACTAAAATGTTCGATCTCGTCTGAACCTCACGCATGGAAATAGCGATAGAGTAAAAGTTGCAAGGTTGTATCCCTGGATAATCTTGTGTACTACACGATGCAATGCGACTTCTCCGGATTATTCTCTAGGATTATTTCACATTATATGAAGCATCTCCGAAAACTGGAATCTTCTAGATGCAATTGTTGTGTCTCGATCCTGTCTGCGTGGCCTCCCATCCCATTTTAATCCCGACTGCTTAAAAGGGCGTGCTAGTAAAGGAAATACTCTGTTGAA
The DNA here is from genome assembly GCA_964036315.1 of Acanthosepion esculentum. Lineage (NCBI taxonomy): Eukaryota > Metazoa > Mollusca > Cephalopoda > Sepiida > Sepiidae > Acanthosepion > Acanthosepion esculentum. The sequence continues at coordinate 63,177 of CAXIWW010000139.1, read as the reverse complement.
GAGCAACAAGCCATGATCATACACTCTTGGAATTATGGTCTTTTATTCCATCTCCAACACTTTTCACGGGAATTTCTTTTCTTTTTCTTCACCGTACGTGATGACACACAACATTCAAGCTGAAGGTATGCTATTAGAATCACTTGTCTTTAAGCATTTTATATCCAAAACACTGTAGTTTAGCAGAGTACTAGCATTTATTTTCCATTGTTCTGTTTAATGAATGTCTGTTAAGAAGTGTTCATGGGTATTTCGTATTAACTTCTAAAATAATACTCAGTCATATGTGTACTCTTTTCCTATTAAAATTAACCCTTTGAGCCCTGCGTTCTTGAACAATTTTAACCCTTCTGCCTGAACCCATGAGTCAAATTTCGCAATAATCGGTACAAAATGGTTCACGATAGGTATAAAAAATAGTTATAAGCGTTTACCCACCTTTCAACCGGTGGCTGGACATTAAGTCATTTTTCTCTAACACTGTTCAACTGCTAGCTGGCCATTACGCCATTTCCATGAGCCCTGAGTTCATGAACAATTTTACTCCTTCTGCCTGAGCTCCTGTGATAAAAGCCCGCAAATAATTGGTATGTAATGTTTCACGGTAGATATAAAAATAGTTACCAAAAATATAAGAATTATACTTAGCAGGGAGAGAGTATGATTGCATGCCTTCACTTTATCGTCCGAATTCTTTCTTTCGGTCCCATTCTACCCGACAGGTGTTGACGCATAAGAATAGCAAAACACGACGCAAGTGATTACCCACCATTCAACCGGTGTCTGTTCATTAAGTCATTTTTCTCTATCACTGTTCAACCGGTGACTGGGAATTAACGACATTTCCATGGTCACCACTCTAAAGGATTAACGCTTTGAGCCCTGCATTCCTGAACAATTTCAACCCTTCTGCCTGAGTTCCTGACTCAAAATTCACAAATAATTGGTATGTAATGTTTAACGGTAAATATAAATAATAGTTATAGCTGTTTTCTCACCGTTCAGCCGGTGGTTGGGCATTACGTCATTTTTTCTCTAACACTGTTGAACCGGTGGCTTGATATTACAGCATTTTTCGCTACCACCAGTAAAACGGGGGTCAGTGCTCAAAGGGTTAATAATTATTACATTTTAACAATAATTCCTGTATTTACATTTATTTTGTCATAAATATTCGAAAGTTTTACCGTTTCATCATTTTTCTTTTATTATTGTCTCTGTGATTAATCTCTGTTGACGTGTGGGTGCAGCAGTAGTGTATTTAGTTTGGCTTCGTTTGCCGACTGCTAGCTGTTCCAACTTTAACTGCTGTTCAACTGATTTTTTTAACCGGTTTAATTTCCCCGTCATCGTCATCGTAAGCTCTCAATCAGTTCAATCATTTCTTTGGTGCTTTTCTAAACTTTTATCTTTTAAAGAAGACAAACATCACCTTTCTATTCAGAACGAAATCAAAACCTTTTTTTTTTTTTATTATTAAATCTAATCTTATAACGTAAAATGTTATAAGTTTAACAAGAAAGAACTTTTCAAAATTAATAAAGACTTCTTCTACAAGCATATAAACACTGGGAATTCAGTGTATTTTTCTAACAAATATTCATTTTCAACATAAAACCTTGTGCAAATTAACTGAAACAAAACAAATAATTCCTTTATCATTTATTTTTTTCGTATTCTTCCAATAGAAAATAACCAAATGCAACATGTTAGTAATACGTATGTCCACTCCACGAAGACGTTCCTTGCAGATTGACCTAAGATACTCGATTGGGTTAAAACCAGGAGAGTTTCAAGGCCATTCTACAGTACTTCGATTTGCACACTGGTAAATGTTACAACTGTGTTCGTGCAGCGTTACAATTTTCGTACGCTTCCTTGGAGACAATGACCGCAGGACGTCTAATCGACAGTCGAGACAATAGTGTCTGTGCTGGATAAAAGTCTGATGCAATCACGGATGACGCAATATTTTTCAAGGTCAAACCAATTTTATAATACATCCTGAAAACAGATTCATATTACTGCACACAATTTTAAATGGCCTATTCAGAAAAAAAATAGAAGTCGATTACGCCGTGTCACTCCAGTGGGTCTAAAACTGATCATATGGTGAAAGACAACAAATTAAAGCGATTGTTTCATTTAATTTGCATAATGGTCTATATAATGAAAATCAACAGACATTTTGTGCTGAGTGAATAATCTCTCGCAAGTGAGGTTGATGAACGAGACACACCTATAAAATTGGAATGATAGCCTTTCATTCCATCTCCCATGCACTTCACGGGAATTTTTTTTAATAATGAATCGACTGAAAAATAAGTATTTCTTCGCTGTAAGTTACGTTATATATAATTGAATAGTAATTTTGCTTTTTGAATAACGATACTTAAGAATTTAAGGTTTTTTCCGATCAAAAGATTGTATTTTGTCATACTAGTAATCGAGTACTGAACTGTTACATAATATCAGTCCTCCTATACGACCGTGAATGATGAACAACCACTTCACAGATGTTTCTTCATCTGTGAAGAGATTGTCCATCATTCATGAAGCAACAAAAATGTGGTTTTACGGAAGAATGCTTCGAAGACGACGGGGCGAAAATAGGACGTGCGACCAAACAAAGGGAATAATTAAACTTAACATTTCAAACTTGGTACAGAACTTTAAGGTAAGAAGAAGAGAGGAAAACAACGCATGATTAACGAAGCAAACTTACGAAAATAGAAGGTAGAACAGGGCTTAAGGAAGATGCCAAAAAGGCAGAATTTATTAAGTGCTACAAAAGACGAGAAATTGGAAGACGTTCGCTCCGACCCATCGTTATGGCAGTAGTCAGGAACCATATCACTTTCACGAGCAACAAGAACAATGTGTAGATCTTGTTAGCCAACGAGAGAATAATGACATAAAAAATATATACAGATACCTCAATGCTTTTGATAAAAGGTTAGGAAGGAACCCTCTATCGATACTGAAAAGATTGGTAAGAGATAATAGACGAGAAAAAAAAACTATATTCCGAAAAAAATGTTTTAACATTCAACCGACAGTAACAGTTCAGTCAACGAATACCGAATGTTTCATAATGAGGAAAGGGTTAATATTCTCATTATGAAGAGAACAGATATTAAAATTGTTATTACTCACCTCGCATCTCACATCAGGGATATGATACAAGTCTGCTTTGAAGTAGTATTCAGGCGCGTGCACATGTACTAAGCCAGAAATTGTCCAATTCCAGCAACCAACATCGAGTAGGCGTCTTTATTCAACCGATCTTCCCTCTTTACTATAATGAGGGATGTGCTACCGCAGGTTTGGAATCCCCAGGATCTGCTATCCTTCAGTTATTTTTTTCTTTGTCCTGTCTGGAGGCAGAAACATAATTCAGGGGTAAAACGTAGGTTTATCCGGCCGGTGGCAGCTACTACACATTGTCTGTCCATATTTCGCAAAAATTTCAATATGAGCTCTGGTAAAAACATTCAATCATAATAGCAAAAATTTCAATATGAGCACTGGTAAAAAATGATTGCTGAAGACATTAGTTTTATAATACCTAGAAATTCATACACATATCTCCTCAGGGACACATGGCACAGTGAATAAAGACGTTAGTTAGATCCAGTGACAGGACCCAAAGAGTGGGAGTTCAATATCTGATTAAGGCAGTGGAGAACGTGGAGATAACTGATAACTGACATGCATTAAACATGGCACGTGGAACTAGAACAGTCAACCACAGAGAGCGAAATAAAAGGTTCAGTTCGACATCCCAAACACCTGAAGAAGGCCGAAGTGTATAACGGCCGAAACGTTGTGATAAATATGGCGACAAAGATGAGGACGATAGTCTGAATAATATAAATAGACTACACATGGTATTTACTCGTTCCTCCATGGTGGCGGAATATAGCACAAATATGGTTTAAATTTGAGAGCCAAGCTTTAAAATTGCACTGACTCAACAACAAACCTCGCGCTGGTTTCGATGTTCCACCGATTCTGAAATGAGGGAGGTGCTGCTCCAAATTTGGAATTCCCGCAGAAAGGCACCCCCCATATATTTATTGCGGTCTGTCCTATAAAGAGATACAATTGAGTAATAATAATATATAATTTACCATCTGAACGCGCCTACGGCATTTTTTATTTACTCCTTCAACCATAGCCGGGTCTTGTGTAACAAGGGTGGTTGAGAGTGTGGATCCCAGACGTGTGCATATGAGGTAAGTTAAAAAATTATCCATCCACCACAAGCAACCTAGTGTTAGGTTCATTATTGTAACTATCATCTTTTGGAGCAATGATGGAGGTCATGCTTCAGTATTGGAATCCATAGAAGCAAGTCTCTCTCATTTTTTTTTGTTTTCTCTCTGAAGAGAGAAATACAACTGAGAGATATGAAATGTAGTTTGTTCGTTCGAAGATACCTACTACCATTTGATACTAGCCGATGGTCAAGGAGCAAAGAAAAACGTACCTCGTGTAACAAATAGCTTTTGCAGAGCATATTTTCTTGCAAATAATGTAAATAAATATTTTCTCGTTAATCTTATTCAACAAGCAAGTCTTGAATTGTATATATTTGTCATTCTACTTACCAGGGCCTATTAACTTATCTTCCACCCGAGAGCATGTTTTTCGCAGAACCAATGGCGGAAGTCTATCGTTACTCTATAGCTTCTCTCATGACAAAAGCTCAGATATACTCCATTCTTTAATACCATTAAGATATCGAAATGGTAAATAATAAACACTTCAGGTATTTCGGGAGATATATCTGTTATAAGTAATTAAGTATAGGAAAAAAAAGTAATATAAAATAGAATAGTCTGTGTCAAATGTAGTTTCCACCAACCCCGTAAACAGCTACAAAATCAAAACATCAACATGAAAACTCGATTCAAATCGGGCCCTTCATATGGATGTCAAGGATGGCACCCAACTGGTTCAGATATATCTAAAGTGTAAGCTGTATTCAAAAGTTTCCTGAGATCACTGGTGAAAAAAGTCACTGGACGAGTGAAGTCAGAAAGCAATTGGGGCACTGTTTGTGAGGATATATGGGAAAGATAACGATTATGCTTAAACTTGAACAGGTTAAAATTGTAGTGATCAGGGAAAAAGATCCTCTTGCATATGGGCTTCACAAGTAACAATTCGTGGCAAGAGGTTCTGACATTGAATCTTGCATCTAACCAATGGAATAAGAATCGAATGGGGCTGGTTCGCTACAAGGTGAATGTCATGTCGGGTTTGAACGTTGAAGGTTATAATTGGTGGAACTAAGGAATGAATTTCTTCAGTACTCTTTCCGTGGAAATATCGATAAAGGAAAGAGGTTGTGGTGTGGAAAATAAGTCATCACCCACATGGCAACGTAGAGACTTTTGAACTATACAAACTGGAAATTGAAGTCGAGAAGGTGAAGTCAGATCCTATCCAGATATGGCATCAGCAGTCAGTAGAGGCTTGGCTTGATCTGCCCCTTATAAAGACAGCGTGTATACAAGACCCGAGAACCACTGATTATTAGGATATATGGGGAAGATGACGATTAAGGCTAGACTTCAACAGGTTAAGATTCTAATGATTCGGGAATCATCCTCTTGCAAATCGGCTTTACAAAGTAACAATTCGCGGTAAGAAGTTCTTACAGTGGAACTTACATCTAACCAATGGAATAGGAATCGAATGAGGCTGGTTCGCTACAAGGTGCATGTCATGTTGGGTCTGAGCTTTGAAGATTTGAACTGGTGGAACTAAGGAATGAAATTCCTCAGAACTCTTTTTATAGAAATAACCAAAAAGTAGGGAGATGCTTGTAACCTTTGGTCTGGTAGAAAGGGATAGCAATGTTGAAAATAATTCATCACCCACAAGGACACCTAGACGCTTTGGAACTCTATCGAAACTGGATTGAATACTTAAAGATTTTATGTGACATAGGGACACTGAAACTTAATTGGTTAGTTTCATTTTATAAGCTGAAAATCAATATTAACCTAATGTAATCTTAATTCCTATTGGATAAAATATGTGGCTCTGTTTAATTAAAACATTGAGCTCTATGTGTGAATCAGTTTTAATATTTAATATTTTATATTGTATTTATAGGATTCACTTGTATTATATACCTCCTGATTCATTAACACTTTGCACTGTAGTATATAATGTTAAAATTGTCAAATTTACACTGATTAAATTTTGTATATAAAATTCAATTATAATGCCAAAACAAAAATTAGTTAAAATCACCATTTTAATGATAATTTTTACAATGACTTTCTCTATGTACAGCGCACAAGAGCCACTCGATGTAGAGATTATAGTGTAAAAGACAGAATTTATGAGAATATGTGGGAAAGGTAACGGTTGACCTTAGACTTGAACAAATGATTCTAGTGAAGCGCCCATTCGGGGGTCGGTTACAAAAAAGCAGCGGTTCGTGAGAAGAAGATATTCGAGTGGAACTTACATTTAACAATAGGATAAGAAGCGAATGAAGCTGGTTCGCTACAAGGTGCATGTCATGTCGGGTCTGAGCTTTGAAGGTTTGTACTGATGGTTGTAAGGAATGAAATTTGCCAGAAATCTTTCCATAGAAATAGCTATAAAGCAGATAGCTGTTTACAATCTTTCGTTTGTGGGAAAGGAGGTTATAGTGTGGAAAATAAGTCATCACCCACGGAACGGCGTAAAGACTTTTACACTATCCAAATTGAAAAGTGAAGACTGGAAAGTGAAGTGAATTTGTGCCCAGATATGTCATCAGTAGTCAGTTTTGGGGCTTGATCTACAACTTGTAAACTCAGAGTATAGCGGGAAGTGTAAGGTGTTTATTTACTGGAGTAGTGAATTTAATTTTAACTTACCAGTGCGAGACACATTTAATATATTGGTGCATGAATGTATCTCATTTAGTTATATGTGATAAATTGGAAACAGAATTCAGGTACTCAAAAATACATTGATTTCGACAAGTGACATATATCGTGAGTTGATTGAAGAATAAGACAGATTACATAAACTACCTTCAAGACTTTCCTAGAAGTTTCTGCTGAAGTAATTTCGATTGAAACTATATTAAAAGTTTTCAGTTGTCTTCTGAACACTGCACGTGCCACATGCACTGTACTTTATTTCGTTTTTTTAAAAGGGGCTGATAGGAAACGGTAACGACGAGCACTTTGGATCATTGTGGAAGGAAGAAGAGAATTACCGCAGTTGCGCTCACATTGATAAAATCTAAAAGCAATTCTTTGTAGGAAATTGCAAGAAGGCCACCCATATTGACCACTGCAGGGCGACGATGTCTTCTCCAAAGCATCAAAAAGTGAATTGTTCTCTTAGTCCTACCTTAAATGAACGTGACCTTATTATTACTGCAAAGACGAATATTGTAAGTACTCAATAAAGCAGGAAACCCAACATTTCAGTGATATTAGAGCAAAAAACATCTAATGATCTAAGAAAAATGTGACTTGGAACACTGGATGAATGTAGTATTATCTGACAAGAAATGTAATTTAAATAATCCCGAGTAATAGCAATATTATTGATAATATCATTAGAATAGAATGTAATACAGTGTGAGATGGATAAATTGCCATTTCAATTACACAAAAGTGAAAATAACACTGAAATCTCATTTCATCACATGTACAAGGTGCAATGGATAAATTGTCGTCTCGATTACATACAAATGAAAATAACACTGCAATATGTAATTACATCAGATCTACAAGGTGTGAATGATACATTGTCGTATCAATTACATTAAAATGAAAATAACAATGAAATTTCATTTCATCACATCTACAACGTGCGATGGATAAATTTTCGTCGAAATTACGCAAAAATGAAAATAATACTACCTCTCATTTTACTAGATATATTTACCAAAATTACACACAAATATTTTTAAATGCTAAAGAGAACATATATTCAATAAAATCGCCATTGGCTTCAACCACGACCTCCAGACGACTTCGAAATCTCCTCCATCTCTTCTGGATGGTGTCCTTGTTAAAATTCTTGATTTTAGTTCATTTGTATTGTTACAAGGAGTTTTATTGGTTTCTCTCTCATCGTCATGTGGCACGTGCAGTGTTCAGAAGACAACTGAAAACTTTTAATATAGCTTCAATCAAAATTACTTCAGCAGAAACACCTCGGAAAGTTTTGAAGGTAGTTTATGTAATCTCTCTCATCGTCACACACATATTAATCAAGTGGGTTGCAGTCTGCGGGCTTAATTGGCCAGACGAAACGAGTGATATCGTCGCAGAAATTGTCTGAGCGCCATGACTGGTTTCTTCTGCTTGTGTGGCATGGTGCAGAGTTCTGTTTCCAGACATAAGCCTTCCATCAGCCAACCACTTGACCCAGCGTTGCATTAACTCCTTAATGGACTTGATGTAGTCCCGCGTGTTGAGACCGAAACCCTTTGGGAAGATTAATGGACGCATAGCATCGCCATCACTAATGACCACTCCAGACACTATGATGTTGAAAAGATATTTCATTTTCATTACCCTCGGTACATTTGTGGATACAGCATTCTCTGCCCTGTCCCCAAACACTCTCAAATGTTGTATTTCAGATTTCGCTGCGAATGACAACAAGTATAGCATGCTGCTCTTTTGCTCAGGGATAGTGCCCAACTGACGCTACTATACTGTGCAGTTAGCAAAATCAAAAACCACAACGCGCATGCTCGAAATTAGAAATAAAAAATGTCGACAATATACCCATAGCACTCTGTATGTAATTTTCTTAAGTTTTGTTTGTGGCGAGTATTTTCAGGGTGATCATGTCTCTCCACAATTTCCTGCATTTCTAGCTCTTAATAATTTTTGTATTTTTGTTTTCCCGCCTAAACATTGCCATCCATTTACTCAAGTATACTATGTAGGTCTTGCGCTGTATTCTTCTGTTCCTCTTGCTTACAATCCGTCCTCTGAGTATAAAAAGTCATCTTTCTTCATTATGTGCCCAATAAAATACATCTGCCTCTTCCTGATGTTAAGTATAAGTGTTCTTTTTGTTTCAATTTTCTCTAAAACTTCATCATTGCTCACATCTTCGAAGCAGTTTATTCTCAGAATCCTTCTGTAGAATCATACTGTTGGATTATTTTGTGTACTTGAGTACTAGTGAGCAAACCAAAATGAGCTGACTCATTTTATAGCAAACCCACAGAAGGTTAACCAACCAGAAGACTTGAAATATTCGACCCGATGTGTATAAAGGCTGCCATTTTGTTTTCTTTTCTTGTCGGAATATCTACTGCTAACCTGTCAGTTGAAAAGACATGCAGAACTACGTTTTCCTACTCTCTTCGAATATCCACTGCCAACCTCTGATATGGAAGACCTTAAGAATTCCTGAATAGCTGCTACTAGACATTGTTGCTGTTGCATTAAACAAATTACTTCCTACATCGGATTGCTACATTCAAACTACATTAAACATGTATTACACATACTTCTGTAGTTTCAAGTCTTCATCTGTGAGGAGAATGTCCAGCATTCACTGCTATATAGGTAGACATATATTACAGAACAGTTAGTACTCTTGCATAGTATTATCAGAATCGCCTCACTCTATAGGTTGAATAAATCCGGTGAGGAGACTTAGAACACTTTCTATTATTTTATATCTGCTGAACTCACAGGCGGTTTGCTGCCAGTATAGATTCTGGATTCTTCTAATATCTTAAAAAAAAACTATCTATTTAAAAGGGAATCTGAAATTGTCATAAAAAAGAAAAGGGGAAAGGAATCCGTGTTATGTAAACGTGTTAGAAAAGAATGTATTTCCTATTTGCGAAATAGCGCAAACATCAAGGACGCAAGGTCAACAAGGAATATTAGCCGTGCAATGACACCGCGCTTTTGGACTGGCCTGCAGATTCTTCAAGTTTCAATCTCTTTGAGAAATTGTGATGCATCAGAATCTATGATTAAGGAATTCAGTTTGAAAAGGGATAATTTTCGTACGCAAAATTCGGCACCGAAGTAATTCCACTTGAAGCCTTAGAAAATCTGTGTGTTCACAGGAATAGCGGTATATTCCAGAATAACACGGAAAACCTTTACAATCCATGTAATATTTAATTAAATATTTCCCTGATTACTTAGACTTATTTCTAGTTTTCTAACGTATAAAGCTTCAGAATTTACATAGAAATATGCATTGACAAAGTTTAACTAAAATAAAATCGATTTCGCTAACATTGCTTTGCATTTAAAATCACCGTCCAAAATTACGCTGGTACACCCAAAAAATTGAAATGGTGTCGAAACAACAAATATATTTTGGAGATAATTTTTCTTGGTTAGTTACTATTTTAGCTCTACAGAAATGCCTAATTTTTGGCATAAATAAACAACATTTTGTTTCATTTGTTTTCTGTATTTATGATATTGAACCATGGCAACATTTCTCAAAATAAAATCGTAGAAATCTCTCAATTCGTATTTAAACCAACAAATAACTGTCTGCTCATTGAGAAATACTATTTTTGAAATCTTTAAAAATAACACAATTGCATATACCAAGGACACAAGACACAGTGGATAAAGGAGTTAGTTAGATCCAGTGACATGACATCAAAAGAGAGTGAGTTCAATACCCGGTTAAGGCAGTTTGAGAAATTGGAGAGGTGAATTAACAGGAGATAACTGACAACTGACATCTATTAAACATGGCACGTTGAACTAGGCCAGTCTACCCCAGTGAGCGAAATAAAGGGTTCACTTTAACATTCCAACCACCTGAAAAAGGTCGGAGCGTACAACGGCCGAAACGTTGTAATAAATATGGCGCACAACGATGAAGACAATAGTCAGAATAATGAAAATAGTGTACCAATAACAATTTTCATCAATTCATTTAATAAACTAACAGCAGAAATAAAGTTTTCGGGAACATAAGAACTATAGTAAATCATTTCTCTTTCTTGATTGTCTGTCATGTTCAATGTTATTTAAGTCCATTTTGATGCTACAGCAATATTATGTACAACCGAATAGGTGAATTCAATTGGGGTGTTTTTAGTTTCTTTCCAACTGTGAAAACAAAATGCGAATGGGACTGAAATTTTATTGCCAATATCTTCAAAACGGTAGATTTCAACAAAATGGCTCCATTATTTTCGAATTAAGCATTTTTATTAGAAAATGAGTGCGGGGCTCGAACTGCAAATGGCCCTTTTGAGGTTCCGAATTGAAATTAATTCTATCACACATCCATCACTTTGGATTACATAGAATGTCACCCTGGGCTTTTTATCCGTAGTTGGCAAAAAGTAAAGAAAGAGAATTCTGAAATAAAACCTTGCGAAACACATGCTATACAGCTATGGAAAACATTATAGTGTTTTAAAATTGAAATGTAATTATTAAAATTAAAATTACCTGCGGCATCCGTTGGTGAATTCTATGATGTCGCCTGTAGTCGATTTATAAACACGTATCTCATTCAGAAATCCGGATTTGTTTTTATCATAACGTTGTATATTCGTAATTTGATTTTAGTAAGAATCTAATCAAAGCATCGGAGATTTATCGCATTAGTGAGGCGTTATTATCATTTACATTATTCAAAATACGACTAATATCCTCATCACTGTTATCATCACAAACTTGTTCCGGTGGTTTCTTCGGGACGTTTTTATGTGTCTGTCAATCCTCATTAGGTTCAGGGAATTTCGGACTGTCTATGAGGATATCCCCAAATATTGTCATCCGAATAAAAATAAAGTTTTCTGTTCGAAATTCACTGAAAGTTACACTGAAGGATTTGAAATTAAAAAATGATGGCGTACATAACGGCCGAAACGTTATAATTCTGGTGTGACTGTAAATAATATATAATATTCAGCTATTTACATTATTTACAAAATTCGTATCCACATCTTCATTGGCATATTCATTACGTTTCGGCCTCTATATCTCTGAGATGAGGTATTATGAATACTTACATTATTTACATTATTCGAACTGTTATCCTCATCTTAAATGCCCTATTCACAACGTTTCAGCCTCTATATCTCTGAGCTGAGGTATTATGATTACTTACATTATTTACATTATTCGAACTGTTATCCTCATCTTCAATGCCCTATTCACAACGTTTCGGCCTCTATATCTCTGAGATGAGGTATTATGAATACTTACATTATTTACATTATTCGAACTGTTATCCTCGTCTTCAATGCCCTATTCACAATGTTTCGGCCTCTATATCTCTGGGATGAGGTATTATGAATACTTACATTATTTACATTATTCGAACTGTTATCCTCATCTTCAATGTCCTATTCACAACGTTTCGGCCTCTATATCTCTGAGATGAGGTATTATGAATACTTACATTATTTACATTATTCGAACTGTTAACCTCATCTTCATTGCCCTATTCACAACGTTTCGGCCTCTATATCTCTGAGATGAGGTATTATGATTACTTACATTATTTACATTATTCGAACTGTTATCCTCATCTTCAATGCCCTATTCACAACGTTTCGGCCTCTATATCTCTGAGCTGAGGTATTATGATTAAAGATGCCCTGAATCGAAATAAGTATTCCAAATGCTAAGCTAATTACAGAGAAACAGAAAAATCGTTAAAAAGCAAACTAAAGAGGGATTCATCGCTATGTGATATCCATCCTCTTATATGGCAGTAGATATTAGACAATCTCCCCACAGACGAGTAGAAAACTGCTTCTATGGGGATCTACAGAAGGATAATGCGAATTCCATGACGGGTGAGTAAGCGAACACAACGAACTTGGCAACAGAAAGAACACTTATATTCAGAATCAGGAAAACAGATGAAACTCGTCGGCCATATAATAAAGATGGAGGACTTATAAACCAGAGGAGACGGCTTGATAATTTTCCCAAGGGTACTGGCGCGTATGTGAATGTAATGAACCTGGCTGGATTTCGAAACCAGCACTCCGATTTCACGCTCAAACCCTCAGTCTATTACATTACCTGCACATCCTGTGGTGAAGAAAAGTCCCATTTTTTTTTAAATATTGAGGATGAAAAGTTGGACACTTCGATGTGATGTAATGCTTAACAAGCTTGCTATTTTAGATCAATTACAACTGAGTAGTCAGACCGAACCTCACTGGGGGCCTCATAATTTCGTCCTTGTGCCACATCTTAGCTACGCTTGGAAAATCACTATTGGGCACCTCGAGGTGGTGTAATGGTTAGCAAGCGTGTCTCGCTAGAACAATTACGACTGAGTAGTGTGTTCGATCCTCACTGGGTGCTTCATACATTCGTCCCTTGGCCAAATCTAAGCAACGCTTAGAAAATCATTTTGGGCACCTCGACGTGGTGTAATGTTTACCAAGCTTGTCTCACTAGAACCATTACAACTGAGTAGTTCAATCCTCATTGGGTGCCCCATGATTTCTGCCTTGTGCCATATCTAAGCTGTGGATGACAAACTGAATGAATGCGTTATATATACAAGTATTAGGTTGGTGCAAAAATAATGTCGTTTTCTCACATGAAGTTGAACGTCAAAAAACGACATTATTTTTGCACCAACCTAATACAAAAAACGATTGTAAATGCTTAGCTGCTCATTTCCGAGTATGACTGTCTGATTGGCTATCTAATCCATGTTGAAGGCGCCTGCTCAGATGCTTCTTTTGTTTCATCAAATGCCACTGATCAAACATGTGGTTTGTTCTGCAGTTATGGTTTGCTGATCGTCATAGGAGAGAACGGATGATCAATCGTCATCAAGTTTCAGACAAAGCCAGTACGCTGAAAAACGCGTCCTCGATGGTGTTGGACGTCGCACTCACAAAAGCTTCACTCGAAAATCATTTGTCAACCTGTTTGTACCGTTTAAAGGAACTTTTCTAAATGTACCGCACTCCTTCAGGCAATATTATCAAATACCACATTCTTGACAAATTCAAACATGGTGAGATTCGAACACGGGTATTATGCTAACGTCGTAACCAATCGGTCACGGACCCACAATGAATTGACTTCACGCCATCGATGTAACAAATAAAGGTAAGGATGAAAGAAAATAAAGATGATAGCATGTATAAATTTCCCAAAAGTTTTTATATATTGTAATAAGGTTGGTTGGTTGATTTTGTTTATCGTTATGTTAGCCTCTATGGGTTATTTAATGTTGATATGTAAATATTTTGAAAACAATTATATGGCTTCACCTAAGTAAATATTAAACACAAATGTATGCCTTCAGCTACAGGTAAATATATATTGTTAATCATTTGTTATAAAATGTGTTTTTATTTCTACTATAAAATTTATTGCTGGTAAATTTACTATAAATACATATTGATATTTTTTAATATAAATATGCATTGCATTGCTGTCATTTTGAAATAAAATGTATTGTTGGTCGTTTTACTGTAAAATGTATTGTTGGTCATTTTGCTATAAAATGTATTGTTGGTCATTTTGCTATAAAATATATTGTTGGTCATTTTGCTATAAAAATGTATTGTTGGTCATTTTGCTATAAAATGTATTTGTTGGTCATTTTACTATGAAATGTATTGTTGGCCATTTTACTATAAAATGTATTGTTGGTCATTTTGCTATAAAAATGTATTGTTGGTCATTTTGCTATAAAATGTATTGTTGGTCATTTTACTATAAAATGTATTGTTGGTCATTCTGCTATAAAATGTATTGTTGGTCATTTTGCTATAAAATGTATTGTTGGTCATTCTACTATAAAATGTATTGTTGGTCATTCTGCTATAAAATGTATTGTTGGTCATTTTGCTATAAAATGTATTGTTGGTCATTCTACTATAAAATGTATTGTTGGTCATTCTACTATAAAATGTATTGTTGGTCATTTTGCTATAAAATGTATTGTTGGTCATTTTGCTATAAAATGTATTGTTGGTCATTCTACTATAAAATGTATTGTTGGTCATTCTGCTATAAAATGTATTGTTGGTCATTTTGCTATAAAATGTATTGTTGGTCATTTTGCTATAAAATGTATTGTTGGTCCTGTTGCTATAAAATCTTTCTTGTTCTTAATATAAAAATGTATTTTTATACTTCCATCTTGTTATGTTTTTGTTTGGTGGTTCATTATTTGCCTATATCTGGGACCCTAACAGGTACTACAACCCCTGGGAACAACTGCAATTAAGAAGTGACTCAACCCTGCTCAAAATCTCCAGTCTCCCGATCAGCGAACTTTCTGCCGTATGTCAAGCAAAGAATGTGCGATCAGCGAATCGGTTATTAATGCGCAAATTGAAATTCGCAGAATAAGTTCATTTGCCGATCCGATCCGTTACGCCAACCTCTCAGTGGTTCCGTTGCTAAGGGTATAGATTCACCTCGTCTCCACTAGGTAGGGGTTAAATAACAAGATAAACTAAGACATTTTGCCTTCTGTGACAGTATTATATCAGGATATAGTGAATTCAAAGTATTGGTAACAAAATCATGGAGAAACACATCATTAGCCTTCGCAAGAAGCCCTTTCAAAACTAAATAATGAAGAAAAAGAAACTAGTAGAGAGTCATGACCGCTTGCTTTCTGCTTTAATATGGCATTTAAAAAACAGCTCTGTGATTGTTTTGAAAATATTCATTTTTTAATCCGTTTCAGCAAAAGCCAGGTAATAATGACACTTAGACGTAAGCGTTTACTAAGAATGAAAACATGAGAAGACGATAGTGAGGAAAAACGAGAACAAACAGAAGAAAAAAAACGAGAGGAGTTGGGGATATTTTTTAAAAGCAACCTGTTTTCGGGAGTACGTTGTGACTAACAACTCGAAACGAGAATTCGGAGCGCTGAGTTTTAATTCCAGTCCGGTTCGTTAAATTCACTTACTCGCAAATATCCTTGTAAAAGGTATGAACCCATCTCTTTTCGCACCGCCAGCTGGGAGATGGATAGAGTATAGACTAGGTCCTATGGGCTTGGTTGACAGCCGGTCTACCGCAGCAAGAAACGGCAAACTAATTCGGGAAGATCTTCTGTTTAGTCGGTCATGACTCGAAAAGGACATGATCGCCCAAACGCGTATCGCGTATAGCTCTTAAAAAAACTGACTGCTTTCCAAAGTAGATTTAATTGTTTGCAAAAAAAATGATTCCTATATAAAGGTCATTAATATTATCAATCATTTGCATTGAAAAAATATAAAACAAATTACGTTTTCATTGCAGTAAATGTCCAAAAAATTAAGCGGGAATTTTGTGAGTTTACTGGTTTGTTGGACATCTCAACGAGATTTGCGTCGACCAATAAAATATGATTTTACTGTTTTTATATTTTAGACTCATGCTTGAAATTATGATGCATTATGGAATATTCAAATCAATATTTTTGCCCGGCGTTTGTTATCATTGGGTTTCTATAATACTGATTATCCCTCTTCTGTGTGTCGCGTCCCTTCAGGACTTGGCTCTCCACAGCTTCTTGTCCCTTAGCAGTTTCTTCTCTATTTTCTAAACTTAACCATTCCCGTTTTACCAACCATTCACAAACGATCGCCAGGCAAGTGATTCGCTGCATTCCCCTATCGCTCTTGTCCTCAATAGGTCACGTGAGGATTACATTTTCCAAGCCCGCCATCCTCATTATGTGTCCGACGAGTTTCGTCTGATTTTCCTGATTCTGAACATAACTCTTCTTCCTGTTGCCATTTTCGTTATGTTCGCTTACTCACTCTGTCCGTGGAATTCGCAATATCATTCTGTAGAAACATATAGAACCAAGTCTCTACTCATCTGTGGGATTTGTGAAATATTTACTGAAATGCAAGAGGATGGATATCACATTGTAATCCAGCAATCCTTTGTTTGTTTCTAACGATTTTTTTCTCTTTTTATCAGTATTTGCATCGCTTTTGGAATACCTCTTTCATTTCAGGGCATGTTCCAGTTTTGGTGCCATATTTTCTATCCACTGTTAAAAAACTATTAAAACTATTAAATCCAAGGCTGCCAGAAGAGAATGTATGCTTTAGAGCCAGACAGAGAGCAGTGGAACAAACCCTCAACAGTAGGGCCCTCAACAGTAGGGCCCTCACCGTGAAACGTCTATAAAACCAAAGGTATCTGTTCCACAATTTTATTGATTCAAATTTAATTTAATCGGATATGGCCTCTGGTACGTCTTCAGAGGAATCAATATTGAAAGACTCATACAAGTAATCCAGTAATCTTTGACCATTCCATCAGCGCAGTTCTCTTGAGTAACCAAGTGGGATAATAATTCCAGACAACTATTGGCGTTAGACAGGGATATCTATTCTCCCTAGCACAATTCAACTTATTTCTGGGGAGATTTATGCAGAATAGCCTCGCCGACTAGAACAGCTCTATAGCTATCGGTGGCAGACGATACTGACCTCATGGCATGCAGTATGAAGAACTGCAAGATCTGACCGATAAACTCGTTGAAAGAATAGGCCTAATTACCAATAGCCCTTGCCGATCGTATTCACTCGTGAAAGCCTGGCGCGTCGTGGAGCCGTCTTGACCTTTCTCACTGAGGGGTCGATTTAAAAGCACTTCAAAGAATAAGGTTCGTTTTGTGACGACTGGATTACCAGTTCGTCAATATGGTAGCAATTTCTAGTGGTGTTAAGAATTCCCTTTTTTCTTATTTTCTTAAATTAAGTTTTATTTTTATTTTCAATATATATATAATATATTTTATAATATATAACATTTTATTTTCAAAATATAAACTTACGTTGTTATTTTTCACATGCAACCCATTACATGATAGACATTTCCAATTTGTAAATCTCACTTTTGCGTTATTTAAGTAACCGATTGTAAAAAGAAAATATCTATTACAAAATATACTGATTTGACCAACACCATTTATAATAACGCGTATGTCACAAGTGATTGCTTATTGTACAGTTATTATTCTCAGACTTATTTATCCATCAACATTTATTATTTTGTATATAAATTTTCAATGCACCATTCATTATATAATGTGTGAAGATATTTTTTGTGTGTACTTTTTTAATCTTCATCTATTTAATTCAGAGACCAAAGTTTATCGAGTCGCCTTATCCTCATAATCTTCACTTTCTATCATCTTCTCCTCTATTTGTAGCTCGATAGTTAGTTTGGATGCGTGGGGTATAATGGATACGAAATGAGAAATTGGAATGCCGAGTTCGAATTCTAGTCGAGTTACATTCACTTATGCACATTGGGAAAACTAATAGATAGATTTCCCAATGGACCCAATCTATCTTGCTATTTACCCGTAACCGGAGCTAAATAGCCAGGCAGACTGGGTCAAATCGTCTTTAGATGGTAACAATTCTAGAAGAAAGAAAACTGAATTCAAAATACACTGGAGAGGAATGGGTTCAGTTACGCTATCTTACTCAAGGCACACCGCGACTGATATAACTGCAGTACGTGTTCTTCTATTACGATTCTAAGTACGGGAAGCTCAATCGTGACCCATTCATCAGCACCATTTTGAATGTAAATCCCTACATTTTGTCTCTCCCTAGCCTTTTATTGGCTGAAAATTAGTGAAGATTTATTTATTTTTATTTGCTATCTACTTTAATAAAAATATATTTTAGTCATTTTGTCAGATTGCAAAATCTCCTTTACCTCTTAATATAGATTTCATATTCTACATCTCTGTCATATTATGTTGCCGATCAACGAAGTGCTAATTAATATGATCAATGGTGTGTGAGGATAGCATCATATAAGATTATATGGATGAATATTCTGAAAAAGGACAAACTTATTAATCCAAGAAAACATTATAAGAAAAGACTGACCGCGGTAACACAGCTGTAAAGAACAGATCAAAATATATGCAAACATAGGCGAGATGACGTTTCAGAATTTTATAATTTTGCTCAAAGTTTAACATCAGCATTATATTATAGTATTATAATATATTATATTATATTTTTGTATTATATTATATTATATTATATTATAGTATTATATTATTCCATTATATATTTTAGTATTATATTTTATTATAGTGTTATATTATATTATAGTATTATATTTTATTATAGTATTGTTTGTACTATGATATACTATTATATTATAGTATTATATTTTATTATAGTATTATACTATACTATTATTTTATATTATAGTATTATATTATACTATTATATTATAGCATAATATTTTATTATAGTATTATATTATATTTTAGTATTATATTTTATCATAGTATTATATTTTATTATAGTATTATATTATACTATTATTTTATATTATAGTATCATATACTCTTATATTATAGCGTTATATTTTCTTATAGTATTATATTATATATTAGTATTTTATTATAATACATATATAATATATATTTTAGTATTATATGCTATCATATTATTATATTTTATTAGAGTATATTTTATTATAATATTATATTCTACTCTTATATTATATTATACTATTATATTACACAATTATAATTTATTATAGCATTATATTATATTATAGTATACACACAGATTTGCAGAATCAATAATTGCACGTAAAGTTTATACATTCATCTCTGAGATGAGATATGTTAAGTATTTACATTATTTACATTTTTCGAACTGTTGTCTTCATCTTCATTGCCATATTCAAGACGTTTCGGCTGTTGTGCGCTTCAGAATTTTTCAGTTGATATAGGTTGAAATTTAGAACCGAATCCTTTATTTAGCCCACTCGATATAATTAGACTGTTCTAGTTCCAAATGCCATGTCTCTTCTGGGTAACCCATTTTTCAATTAATACCATTTAGTACTCAAGTATCCATGATATTTTGTTCACCTCTGCTGTTGAACTCAGAAATCTTTGGGTCAATACATTTTTGGATTGCTTCAACTAACGCTTGTATCCACTGTCCATGTGAGTGATTTTTTGTGGGTGGAGGGGGCACTGATAAACTTAATGTCTCAATAAACATTTTTTACCAGAGCTCATATTAACCATGCTTATTATTGATGTTTTTCTCTAGTTCTCCCTATTACTGGATCCTATTTTATATTCATGTCTATGCTTGGCCGGCATAGGAGATTTTTGTGGCGTAGAATATGCGATGCTTCCTTAAGTTTTATTATTTTCCAGTGATGTTCCCTGTCTTAAGAGGGCGGCCTGTTTCTCCTTAATATTTCTTGTCACAGCTGCACGGGATGACGTAGACACAGTCCATAATCATGTTCTCCTCTATAGGTGATCTTACTCGGAAGAGGTGTTTGCGTAGTGTTGAACCACCCCTAAAGTTCGTCATATGTTATATGGACCAGAGATGTTTACATCTTTAACGATAATACCTTCACATAGGATAGGCAGAATGAAGCAATTTTCTGAGTGTTGTTATCCCCTTGTGCACTTCTATCTCAGTTTGTGGGATCTGCTGTCATGTACCCATAGTAGTCGTTAAGTTTTAGGGCACTGCTTATATTGATCCTTTCTTGTTCATATGTCTCTGGATCGCCAATTACGACTTTTGTTCGATGTTGTAGAACAGAATACATTCACTTTGTTTACACTGTATGGGTATATAAGTGTTACCACCTACCCCAAAACCATTAAAATAATACATAAAACCGGAAATATCTCATCTTGGAAATAATAATGCTGCAATATTCTGCATATATAGATAGTTGAGCCAACACACAGTACACGTGGACTGTAACATGCACTGAGTATGAAATAGACTTTTAAATCTTTGTCTTGAGCTATATCCCTGATATTGACTAAATTTAACTATGAACATAGCATAGCTAAAACTATAGTTTTATCATGAATAATTTACTAAGGCGAAAATTATATAGTAATGTGACACTATTTAGCTATGGTAATTGGCTAATTAATTAAGATGAGTTGAGTAGCGGTTCCAGTTTCAGTTCGAGTCAGTTTAAGAGACAGCGGGGCTCGGAGAATAGCGCCTACCTAAGATCAAATCACAACGTGGGTAGGTTAGACTAGAGATCAAATCAGTCACTTCGGTCACCAGATGTTGGAGGTGAGCTGAGAACGACAAAGCTGATATCGAATCTAACCAGACACAGAGAGGTCAGTGTCACATATTGGGGCAGTGAACGTCTCTCGAGTGGTTGTGGGTGTCACACAATTGATGCTGCGTTCAAGACATCGACCGCCACCACGCAAACCAACATGGAATAGGGGTTAGTGTCACAGTAAGTGTTTTGATCCAAACGTTGAATCTTAGGCACTTTTAAACCAGACAGATTACTTTTCAGCTGCTAGCTCTGACAATCCAAAATCTATGGCTTATTTGCTGTTATTTTCAAATCAACGTAGTGGGTTAACAATATATTAGGAAGCATTATTTTGTGGGTGATCCTCGTATATAAAACGAAATATAATTTTATATATTCATCGGTGACGCAGCTTGATCTACCCTAAATAGTAATGGTGAATGTCATTGTTGACAGTGGGTAATAATCCAGTCAATAACAAATAAGGCAATGATAACTCAGAACCAGGCGAAAGAGGTGTATCAAAATATTGTTTCTCTGTTGATAATGGTATTGCCCTACATGACAAAGATAGTATTTATTGGTTTAGTGAACTGTGAGGCGTAATTATCTCTAATGTGGAATTATATAGAAAGTGCTTTGATTGCTACATTTATCCATGGTAAATTTTCGTCGCTGTTCTGTGGGGTACCTTACAATAATAGTGATAAAGCATAAAGAAACTGAATAGGATCAGTGAGAAAAAAAAATCGGTTTAAAAATTTCAGCGTTCCAATATCGTCAGATTTTTCCTTCACCACCTAATTTTAACCGATGAAACAAACGAAAGTGTAAATTAAATGCACATAATCCAAAAGCAAACTAAAAATTGAACAATCTATAACATTAACTCACTTTTATTTATTTGGCTTTAGACTACATAAATTAGCGTCCACAAAAAGCTCGGTTAAACATTCTACGACATAAAAAATTGGAAGGTTTTGTTCTCAGATGAGAAAAAATGAACCTGTATTATTGAGATTTCTTTCAACGTTACTGGCACGATATGGATTTCCCACCGTAAATATTTTCTATAGGGCACAGTGGAGGAGGTCCCATCATGGAGTGGAGTACTCTCGCCCTCCAAGGAACAATGGGGCTTCAGGTTTACACTCGCAATGAACCGCTGCTGGTTACATTGGCTTAATGGAGAGACCATCCGTCGTAAATGAAGTCACTTGCTCGTGTAGAAATGGCAGGATGTTTTCAGTAAGACATGATGCCCACAAGACAAATAACTTTTTCATGGCGAATAACGTGATTCTATTGGGCCATTTAGTGTGTTCACTCTATCTGAAACTCATTGAAAATATTTGGGTTGGATAGCGAGGGAAGTCTATAGAATTGGAGGTTAGTTCCAAACCGTGCATGACCTTCGTGAAAGCATCTTCAAAATTTAGTATAACATACCAGCTAGAATTCTGCAGACGCTTATATCGACCATGCCAATGCGAAATTTTGAAGTATATTTTCAATGGCGGGCGTACAGCTCACAACTGAT
The DNA here is from genome assembly GCA_964036315.1 of Acanthosepion esculentum. NCBI lineage: Eukaryota > Metazoa > Mollusca > Cephalopoda > Sepiida > Sepiidae > Acanthosepion > Acanthosepion esculentum. The sequence continues at coordinate 40,611 of CAXIWW010000139.1, read as the reverse complement.
ACGTCTTGTTGTGTATTACCTGTTCTGTTTAGGATTTCTTTTAGATATGTTATTAAACTTTTGACTGGCTTGTATTTATCTTAATTTTCTAATATTCAAATTTTCGTTATTAAATACTAAACATGTTTTTATTTTTATTTTGCTTTTTCTTAATTTCATTTTTAGAGGAGCTAATCAAATAAGTTGTAGAGTCTAAAAACGCAAAAGGTTTTCTTTTTTTTCAAAAATTTAAGTGGAAATAAGATTTTAGCCAACAGGATATATTTTTGAGCAGGTTATTGAAATATATTAGAACACTATAGGTGTATTCTAAAATTGGACAACCTAATACTATTAATTGATACAAAAGTTACAGTTATGTAATTAAAATACCTGTGTTTATTTCTCAGTGAGGTTTACATTCATGCGATGGTTCGACATTTTTTATTATTAATTTCACGCATGCGATTTGTTTTTGTTTTTTATTGACTGTACAGGGTAGTAGAGTCAGTTGGGCAACGTCTGTGAGAAAAAAGAGCACCATGACGCAATTCACTCCAAGAGGGATTTGAAAACGGCATTTTGCACTGGTGGCATTCGCGCCGGAAACTCTATAACAAATATTTCAGAGTTTTGAGCATGTCAGTCTGAGGAGCGCGAAGAGGATTAGGAAAGAGTCTGACGATAGTCAACATCATGGTGTTTGGAGTGATCACTAATGATGGTGATGTTATACCTCCATTTTCTGTGTAATTTTTGGTAAAGATATCTATGAAAATGAGATGTTAGTGTTATTTTTGCGTAATTTAGACGACAGTTTATCCACCGCAACATGCTTTTGAGCCCCAGTGAGAGTGCTTCTCTTCAGCCCTGTAAAATAGATTCTTTCGCCTTGCAAGGCTTAGGGAATACAGCTACATTAAGCAATAGAACAATGGGTCTCGGGGTGAAGCTGTTCTTCCTTCATGCATATTTTTATTAAATGTTCTTCCAAAACTGTTAATACCTGGAGGGATATTGTTGTTCGCATATGTGTGTTACACAGGAAAGTCAAATGTTTAGTTGTTTGTAAGATAACTAATACAACCACTCTAAAAACGCTTTTTTCAATTTCGGCAAACCTATTTTTGTACTATACTTCAACTAAAGTGACTTACTCTTAAAATACTTATAACCAATGAAGCTTGTGTAACACTATTTAGCAACGGCAGGTTAATTAACCAATTAATTAGCCACAGAATTTAATTACGGGGATTACTTAAACCGATAGATAGTACGAAAGACATACTGAGCTATAACTTAAACCGATAGATAGAACGAAAGACATACTGAGCGATATTCTTTTTGTTTTGTTATTTTCCACAAACAAAGGAAGGAAAAAGAGAAAGAAAAGAAAGAAAGAGAGGGACAAGACTTAACAACTTAGATGATAAAGAAAAAAAGCCACCCACAAAGCGATGTTATTTTGATAACGGGACGGCGAAAATTTTGATGGTCATTGTCGTAAAAATTAGTTGATGAATCCCAGAGTTTTGGGGCAGATAAAACATTAACTGTGTCATGATAGCCAAAACTTATATTATCGGGAAAGGATTTAATAGGTCATCTGCCGACCGCACACAAAGCCCAACCCTGAGTTAAGGAGATGTCGGTTGGACAAGACATCTGTGTTCTGTTGAAATTCGTTTGTGATAACAAAAGCCATGTTATTGGATTTTTGTTTAATTAACTCAATTTCGCCAAAATTCCAATTGAAGAATTCCATATGCCGTGACGTTGGATAAAAATTGAGATTATCACATTCACACTATTTTGACGCCTATTGGCCGAATAGCCAGGCGGAGTTGATCATGTGACGCAGGGAGGAGGCCTGCCACCGCCCATTGAGAGGATAGGCATGAGATGTTGCTGCGAGGAAGTGGGAAAACCGTTGACGCCCTCTAAAGTATGGTGAGATACCCATATGAGAGCAGAAGAGGGTGGGAGTGGAAGAAGATTTCCAAAAATGGAAAATATTTCTGACCGAAAACAAAGAAAATCCTTATTGGGGATTTGAAATCAACGTGGTGGCCACACCACGTCCGACCCCACGCCAGGTTTTGATCGTCGTCCATGTGAGCAAACGTCTTCGGGTGTTTTTGACAGAGTGAAGTGAAGTTAGTTTTTGGCAGTGCAGTCCAAGAGCAGTGCAGTTCGCAGAGAGATCCAGTCGAGCCCAAGAGACAAGGGGACTCGGAAGATAACGCCTCGCACAGGTGACCGCACGATCCCATGCCTTCCGACTTAGACTTCTAACCAAGAACAAATTATAGAAGTCTGACTTATATTTTCCACCAGAGCCGACTTTATTGAAAAACAACCCAGATATCCAGAACTAGCTAAGAACGCAAAAGTGTTACAATCCACTTTTTTTTTCTTCGGGCTGGGAGAGAAAGAGAGAGACGCACTCCTGTAACTCAACAAACCGACATAAAATTAATCGCTATTCCTAACCAGTCGCTCGCCTTGAAGTTGTTGTTTGTGCTTTTGTTTTTTTTGTCCAAATTTATTGTGCAGTATCACCTTGACCCGGATTCGGCTGGCACTACGGCCCGACATTTGATTGATCTCGTCAACCTAAGATCAAATCCCAGCGTGGGTAGGTTGAATCGAGATCAAAGCAGTTGCTTCGGTGACCAGGCGTTGGAAGCGAGCAGAGTACGACAAGTTGGTACTAGAACCCAACAAGACTTCAAGCGATGTCCCAGGGTTAGCCCGTCACATATTGGCGTCGTGACAAAGGACGGCGTCACATTTGGCGTCGTGACCAAAAAGACGGGTGTCACACTTGTGTTATGAACGAAAGGGAATGTGGCAAGCAGAGAAGATTATGAAGGTAAGGAAAATATTTAATGATTGACCCTTGACCTGAAGAGGTTAGGATTATAGTGTTCAAAAAGGAAACCGGTATGTGTTTATTCTACAAAATTGCAGGTCACGGAAATTTCATTTCAAATGTTGGTATTTATTTGTAATGAATTTCACTCTGTACAAGGCGCAGTTGCCACTCAACATAAAGATTTACAGTAAGAAGCAGTTTATACGGGCAGGAGGGGAAGGTAACCGTTAACTCTAGCCTTTAACAGAGTAATATTGTAGTGATTGACGAAGCATTCTCTTGGGAGTCGACTCTACAGAACAGTGGTTTTGAGGAAGTAGCTGCTCGAGAGAAACTTAATTCTCCCCAATGGAATACGGAATGAAAGTGGTTTGCTACAGTGTCAGTGGTATACGGGGGAAATGAAGGTTGATCGACCCTGTGGGTCGTAGAATGGCTGTCCTAGTTGTTGAAGTGGTTGAAGTATGAATAGAATAGATGCCTTTCGTTCATATCAGGTTGAAATACCGGTTCCTGTACGATCACCAAATCCTGGTCATTACCTACATGGTCGAGCGCTGAAAATTACAAGGTCCTTTAAGCTTAGATGTCTGGGTGGTTTAATGGATAACGAGTTGGAATTATTAATCGGAAAATGGAATTCCAATTCCATTTGTTTTCGTTATATTTACTGACGCATCATTATTCTTCTCCCCCCAGCTATGGGTTAATTAGTATCATTAAATCTTTATTTTCTCAAAAAGAAAATCTCTCAATCTAAAAATAATTAATGGCTTTATATAATTTGCCAATGTTTTGATAAGAGGTTAAAAACAAATCACTCAAATGATGAATAGAATCGAGTTCATCTGGATATTTGCTAATTATAAAACAATATAAAGGGGGGGTCCAATAATATGAACCGAATTTAAATGTGAATTAAGTTTAAACGTCTAAGTTTTTACCATCTTCTGGGAGGTATATATATAGGAGGTATTTCTGCCGCACAATGCATAAACCCTGATTTATCGATGGTTGTCCAACTTACTAAGCCATGGCCGTCTGGAGGGAAAGAAGAGGTGGATACATAACTTTCCAAAAGGTATCTTAACGTAAGTGTATATAACGAACCCGACTGAAATTGGAACACAGACCTCCGAATCCCAATTCTGAGACGTTGTCCATTACACGAGCAGTACAGGAAAGCTTACAGCACCTGGCATTCCCAAACGGTCACCCATCTAGGTACTGACCGGTTTCGATGTTCCCTAACTTTGGTGAGTGTAAGAGAACGGGTGTTCCAACCTGATGTGTCCTAAGCCCGTAAGCAACATGTGAAACAGAAAAGACATACATAATTAGAATGGGAAACACACATTTGAAATATATGTAGAGAGAGGCCATAAACTTTAATGCCTGCAAAACAAAACTGCTCTCCTTTACCCACCATAGAGAGCCCTTCCTGCCTTCCATCAGAATGGTTAATTCCCAACTCCTTGAGAGCGCCTCTTTACGCCTGCTCGGTGTCACGCTGTTCACTGACATGAGGTGGACTAAATACATTGAATCAATAGCTTCATCTACCGCAAGGAAAGTTGTCTCTCTGTGTCGTGCCAGAAAGTTTTTCTCACCTGAGTCCATCCTTCAAATGTATAAAGTAACCATCCGTCCTTGCATGGAATATTGCTGTAATACATAGTCTACTTCTCTCGCTGTACGTCTCGTGGTCTTTGACAAAATCCAGAGACGAATATGCAAGCTGATAGGTCCTGACCTGGCATCTAGTCTACAATCGCTATTCCACAGGCGTGCTATCCCCCGCCACCCTCTGTCTCTTCTAAAAATATTTTCACGGCAACGTTTCCGACGAGATACTTTCGCTGGTTCCCAGACTTCATGAATTTAGACGTGCTACCAGCCTGTCGTCTCGGTCCCACCCTTTCACTGTCAAAACAGTTAAATGTAACTGTCTCCTCTTCTCAAATAGCTTTTTCACCCGCACTTCCCGTCCGTGAAACTCCCTTCCCCTTACTTGCTTTCGCAATTTTCAAATATTGAAGTGTAGTGTCAATCGACATCTGATATTCTGAGCCAGTTCCCCGTCCTGCTCTGTATCCTTTCCCCAAACACGCCTCACTACGCTTGTTTTGAATCCTCTGTAACCCCTTGCGTGCTAGTAACACTCCTATCTTGCTTGGGGTAAATTGACTTAAAAACAAAAAAAAGTCAAGAGTAACAGAGAAAAACATAGATTAACATAAGGATTGAGGAATCGGAGAGCCGAGTTCGAATTCCAGTCGAATCCATTACATTCACTTACGTGTTAATACCCTTGGGAAAGGTATGAATCCTCTTTTTCTTCCTTCCAGCTATGAGCAAATAGCAGGATAATTCAGGTTCTGTAGACTTGGATTTCAACGGGTCTACCGCAGAAAGAAATGACAATCTTCTGCGGGAAAAAAAAATCTGCCTATTCAGTCATGTATCTTTGGATACATGATCATCGAAGCGCGTATTACGCTTGGCACAGAACTAAAAGAAGTAACTTTGGATAAATTGATGGCAAAAAAGGATACACAGAGAAAAAAAGAAAACCTTGCTGAAAGATAAACATTATCGGAAGTTGTGGAGAGCCATGATCTCCCAGATCCGTAAGTGATATAAAAGAAAAAAAAAAACAAGGAAATAGGAAAAGAAGTGTTTAATGAATGATCATGGAGCTTGTGGGGTAGATGAGAGCCACCACCTCTTAAGAGAAACACTATTTTTTTTTTTTTGTGAGAAGAAGAAAAAATCTCACAAATGTGTCTCTTGTGCAGAGAAAGTCGCGTCGTGTCGGTGAAAAATGATTATGAAATAAATTGCATCAAGCAAATGGGGCAATTGAAGAGAATTACAATCGATCTGTGTAAGAAGCGGAAAGGAATTCCTTTTTATTGAATCAGCATTTCGAGCAAACAATCGCTGGACTGACTAATCGGCAATGTCCTGACATTGGTGGCAACAAGGAAAGACGGGGAAAAAGTACTGTTTGGCATCATCCGCAAAAGCTAACTGCCCGGGTTTGGTTAATAATTTCTACGCCTGACGGTGCAAAACAGACGAAAAATCAGGCAACATTGCACCCATCAACTTAGCTAACACACACAGACACATATTCTCTCTCTCTCTCTCTCTCTCTCTCTCTATCTATCTATCTATATCTATATATATATATATATATATATATATATATATATGTATGTATATATATATGTATATATATATATATATATATGTATATATATATATATATAGCAAAGAAGTCACTATACAGTTACTTACAAGAGCAATTAAGACAAACAATTAATCTACAGTCGACAAAGTATTATTAAAAACGTTCTGTTTAATAACAATAAATTTCTATGGTAAACAAAAGTAAATGAATTACCGATACTAGTTCGTACTGCAAATCACCTGCAATAATGCATTCCCTACAACGTGAGTGAACGCTTCGACAAATGTCACGACACAAACAGTTCTGACAGCTTAGGTCTGCGAATGCATCACGAATAAATTGCTTGAGGTCATCGATAGCTCGCTGTTTCTTTGCAAAAACTGAATCTTTGACAATTACCCATAAAAAAATTGTATAGTGACTTCATTGCCAACATACATACATACATACATACATATATATATATATATATATATATATATATATATATATATATATATATATATATATATATATATGCACATTTCATTGAATACGACAGACAAGATGCTTTTAATTAGATTTTTTATACAATTTCTCATACAATTTAATGTTTTTTCTTTTCAGATGATACATTATATAAAAACACTAATATAATAGTATCGTCTACATGCAAAAAAAGGATAAAAATAAAAAAAGCCTTATAAAAAAAGCCTTATTAATAAAAAGCCTTATTAATAAAAGCCTTATTAATAAAAAATAAAAAACAACACTTAATAATATTAACGATGATCATGGACATAGTATTTTGACCGTGTTTTAAAAAATGGAAACTTTTTATGAAACATACATACAATTAACTATATCTCATTTAACAGTTAAAATATTTAATCCTTGAAAATGGCTAAATGTATAGCCGAAAGCGCTGGGATAAAAAGAACATTCAGACAGTTTTTTATATAATTTATCATCCGAAAAAAAAAGAAAAATTAGACTATGTATTTATAGACATAATGAAATTTTTTGGGGGGGGTCGTGAATTTCTCAGAATGTTTAATTTAAGAATGCTCTAAAATATTCCTAAGGCTAATTACGTAAGTAAATGTAAGCTATTGATGGACGCCTAGCAATCTTTTTTTAAAGTCAAATAAAAGAAAGCGAGTAAATATTATTGTTGTTTAAATTGTAGCTTTTCTTTTTGTCTATGTGCATTTAATTTCCTTTACACTTTCGTTTGTTTCATCGATTAAAATTAGGCAGTGAAGGAAAAAGCTGAAGATATTGGAACGTTGACATTGTTAAACCGATTTCTTTGATCTAAGTTTTATCGCTATTATAATAAGGTATCTCACATGGGGATAATTGAAAATCTGCCAAGAAACGGAAATAATTCTAAGAACGGCGACCCAAATTTAACATGGATAAATGTGGCAATCAAAGCACTTTCTATATAATTTCGCCAAAGTCAATTATTGCTCATATTTTACTATTTTTAAACCAATATCATTATCAACAGAGAAACAATATTTTGATACACCTCTTCCGCCTGGTTCTAATTCAACAGTGCCTGGAGTATTGCCCACTGTAAACAATGAAATTCATCATTACCAATTAAGGCAGATCATGCTGCGCAACCGATACATATATAAAATTATATTGCATTTTATATTCGAGGGTCACCCCAAAATAATGTTTCTTATATTTTGTTAACTGACTAAGTTATAGCGTGATATGGTTGATTTGAACCTGCAACATACGAACGTTATACGCTAACAGCCGAAAAGTAATCACTCTGGCTGAAAAGTGCCTATGATGCAGCGGTTTCAAATTGTATTTATCGATGCTGGAAAGCTGTACCTAATGTACTTCAACGGTTGTTAAACGCTCACGAATAACAAACAGTACGTATAAATATTAATGAGCTTCAGTAATGGCGACAGACATTATAGAGAGAAGCCACCCTCCGAGCACAGTATGCAAAGCATTGTTCATCAATTGTAATAATGAATAACTAATGCTGAAAATTACTTTTATTTTCAGTCCGAAACTTCTATCCAATGTTGTTATTATGCACCGTGCATGAAGTTTTAGTTATAGAAATTTGACTTATATATATATATAACCTATTATACATTAATTCTTTATATATATATATATATATATATATATATATATATATATATATATATATATATATATATATATATAAAAGTGAACTTAGAAGTCAACACTTAGAGGCGACAGTCTGTTTCATGCTAGATGCAATCGTCAGGTCACGAGTGCTGTTATTTTCCTTGGCTATTTATATATACGGGTCAGTGGTGCATTGTGGGTCATCTATTTTGGCGGTTATTTTACCGGAAGTCGTTTATTTGATTATTTATTTGTTTGTGTCAAATTATTTTGCTTGTTTTTATTGAATTTTATTTTTATTTTTTTAGCTTATATATATATATTTTTTTTTAAATTTTGATCCCTGTTTTTATTAACGTAGTAAAAATTTGTTTATATAGCTTATTGTTGGTAGTCTATAATAAAGAAAAAAAAAGAGTGGAAATGCGTAGAATTATATAGATGCTCTATGTACGTAAATGCTCATAACTGCGTGTAAATATAAACAAGCTACCGCACAAACTTCATCACTTCATCATGGAAGGGTCGTAGTTTTTGTTAAATCAAGTATTTCGATCATTTCCAAGATCATCTTCCGGGGCACATGTTTGAACACACACACACACACACACACACACACAACCACACACACACACACACACACACACACACACACACACATATATATATATATATATATATATATGAAGAAATATATATATATATATATATATATGAAGAAATATATATATATATATATATATATATATATATATATATATATATATATATATATATATATATGAAGAAATATAGTATTAAGATGTGCTATATTTATGGGATATAGTGCTCAAAATCAGAGACAGAGCGTGTGTAAATATAAAAGTGAACATAGAAGTGAACGCTTAGAGGTGACAGTCCGTTTCATGCGAGATGCAATCGTCGTGATCTGACGATTGTGTATAGCATGAAACAGGCTGTCGCCTCTAGGTGTTGACTTCTATGTTCACTTTTATATATATATATATATACATATATATATATATATATATATATATATATATATATGAGAATATATATATATATATAAGAATATATATATATATATATATATAAGAATATATATATATATATATATACATATAAAAAGAATTTATAAACATAAAAAAGTCTTAAATATATATATATATATATATATATAAGAATATATATATATATATATATATATATATATATATATATATATATATACACACATATATATATATTTAATTGAATAATATAGACATACTGTCTGTATTTATTTATTTTTATACTCATCCTTTGCAGGTGTCTAATCATTTTTTTGCACAAATTCATTAATTAAGGCTCAGTAGTTTTTGTCAATCCAAGTAATTTCGATCTTCTCGAGGAAATTACAAGACATTCCTTTTGTTATTGTACGCATATAATTATCGTAAAATTTTAAATTTATCAGTTGCCCGTATGTTTTTTTTTTTTTACAATATAAGCATTTCACTATAAAGGACATGGCCGGAAGTGGAGAAAAATGAAATGGGATTAAATGTTATTGGCAGGTTGCATGTTTTGCAAAATATTTACATGACATCTGCCAAGACACTCATCAAGTGACCGAAGAGCCGGAGCATAATCCAAGCAAATCATTTGAATGTTTCTTATTTGCCGGAGTTCCGACGCTTACACTGTTACGAAATTCATAAAACATAACATGGAAAATGTACAACCTTTGACCTCTCCATCTTTAAGGTATACATTTGTGGAGAAAGCGTCAATATTCAACAAAGTCTAACACGCAATTTATCGATGCAAGGTTCACACCAGAAATCTCTCTCTCTCTCTCTCTCTCTCTCTATATATATATATATATATATATATATATATATATATATATATATATATATATATATATATATATATGCACACATATCAGGTTTTGACTTATGCATGTCGAGTGAAATTGGCTTGACGAAAGTAGTCAGAATTTGCAGATGGTTACCCCGCACAGCCTACAGATCACGCCATATAAGGTGTTCTCCCATAAACTGTATATAAAGTCCGCTCAGCATAGTTGCAACATAATCCTAAGGTTGGCACGTGAATGTTGAAGATGAACAAAGTGTGTTTCCAATATGAGCACCGATGTTGAGCAACGTCGAATCTGGTCAGTACCTAAATGAGAGACTATTTGAGAACGCCAGGTGCTGCAGCTTGATGGTGTTTGGTGTAATGGGTCGGATTTGTTCATCGGAGAGCCGAGTTCTAATTCCGCTTGTTTTGGTTATATTCATTTATGAGCGAGTACACTGGGAAAGGTATGAATTCACCTGTTCAAACCCCAGCTATGGATTAATTAGTAGGATTTGCATCACTAAAAATCATTATTATCTCAAAAGTAATGCGTGAAAAATATTTAGATTTCGGTATTAAATAGCCCATACTTGTTGATTTACCACTAAACAAAAACAACCAACAGTCATTTGAAACACAGATTATTCTGGCATAACGGATGTAACAGCAAAAATGCCCTAACCGTGTAAATGAATAATTATCAATCCCTCAACTTATTTACAATCTAAAGAAAACACGGAACTAATTGCGTTACTTTTTCCAGGATTTCAGATACGATTTTACCATCTTGACAGCAACTGTTGTGAGAATCACTGAAAAAAACTTTCAGTTATTCAGCTGAAAAAAAAAGTAGATTAAAATTGTTTTGTGTCAGTCCCACTGTCCTCCCAAATGATCAATGGCGAAAGGAAAAAGATTATTCAGCCCTTCAGTAATGCTACCAACATTCATACTCTGGCTTCCTTTAGAAAGTTAATTCAAGAACTAATTAAAGAACGGTGAATAACTTTTAAAATGATGGAACAGTAAGAGAGTAAAACTGGATAAGGAGGTCACGACAGCAACAGGGAACATCATTTCAACTTACAGTTAAAGAGTAAAATAAGACCCAACTCAATCCATAAGACTTTTGGCACGTGAGAAACTAGTTTCACCAAAGAGTCCAAAGAGCAGTGAAAACAGACATGAAAATGAAGTCGTATGTGTAACCTGTAAGGATAGAAAGTTAGAAGGTTAGAGAGAACGAAGAGTATTTTGAATAAGTTGAAAAATGATCCTGGAATAATATATATATATATATATATATATATATATATATATATATATATATATATATATATATTTGAATACTTTATTTCAATCCGATGGTCATGACTTTTTCGTTTATGATTGCTTTCATCCCGATACGTCTGTTAAGCTTGGAGAGTAAGTATGCATTCTTATTGTTAAAAGTAGAGCCGAATAGAGTTTTAAAAGCGCCGGATAGTTCCAGTAAGATATCTTTAATCGTTTCTAAGATACAACGTTTCAGAGATTAAAGTAAGAATTGGACAATTTTGTCGTTACACGATTTGGACAATTTTGCTGTTACATTAGTTATATATATATATATATATATATATATATATATATATATATATATATATATATATATATATATATATATGCAGAAATATAGTCTTAAAGTGTGCTATATTTATGGGGTAAAGTGCTCAATATCAGAGATAGAGCGTGTGTAAATATAAAAGTGGACATGGAAGTCAGCACTTAGAAGCGATAGTCTGTTTCATGCTAGTGCAATCGTCAGGCGACTAGTGCTGTTATTTTTCTCGGCTGTTTATATAAGGGTCAGTGGTGCATTATGGGTAGTATATTTTGGCGGGTACTTTTACCGGAAGTCGGTTATTTGTTTATTTATTTATGTCAAATTATTTTGCTTGTTTTTTTGTTTGTTTTTTTATTTTTATTTTTTATCTTATATATTTATTTATTTATTCTTTTATTTTGATCGGTGTTTTTGGTTAACGTAGTAAAAAAATTTGTTTATATAGCTTATTGTTGGTAGTCTATAATGGCCGCCATTTACCGGAAATCGCTTGTTCGCTTATTTATTTGGGTCAAATTGTTTTGCTTATTATTTTTATTTTTATTTGTATAACAGTTATAACTTTCGTCCGTTCTTTTGTTTTGATTTTATTTCGCATATTCTAACAGGTGTGGTTTTGTGATTTGTTTGGAGTAGTTTATTTTGCTTATTTTATTGTTGTTTGTTTATATATTTATTTTGGAAACAAAGAAATTATGTACACAAAATGTCTTTCACAAATAGTAAATATGCGAACAGCACAATGCTTTCTAAGTATATCTGGGAAATAAAAAACAAAACACACACCACACCAAAAATATCTTGGAAAATAAGGAAAAAATCATCAGCCTACAACAACCTATCAAAAACTTGCAAACTTTGCTTGGAGGAAAAAATAGCTATCATTACCTTCCCAGATCAAAATAAATTATTAAATAAAAGATCCGAGCTAATCTCAAAATGCAGACATGAAAACAAATTTTTACTACGTAACTTAAAATAAATAAATATATAAACAAACAACAATAAAATAAGCAAAATAAACTACTCCAAACAAATCACAAAACCACACCTGTTAGAATATGCGAAATAAAATCAAAACAAAAGAACGGACGAAAGTTATAACTGTTATACAAATAAAAATAAAAATAATAAGCAAAACAATTTGACCCAAATAAATAAGCGAACAAGCGATTTCCGGTAAATGGCGGCCATTATAGACTACCAACAATAAGCTATATAAACAAATTTTTTTACTACGTTAACCAAAAACACCGATCAAAATAAAAGAATAAATAAATAAATATATAAGATAAAAAATAAAAATAAAAAAACAAACAAAAAAACAAGCAAAATAATTTGACATAAATAAATAAACAAATAAGCGACTTCCGGTAAAAGTACCCGCCAAAATATACTACCCATAATGCACCACTGACCCTTATATAAACAGCCAAGAAAAATAACAGCACTAGTCGCCTGACGATTGCACTAGCATGAAACAGACTGTCGACTCTAAGTGCTGACTTCCATGTCCACTTTTATATATATATATATATATATATATATATATATATATATATATATATATATATATATATTCGTTAGCCAATAATTAATCCGATCATAGTTACTTCCCTTTGTGAAGTAACTGCGTCAACGTATCTTGGGTGGTATGGCGAACCAGAAAACCGGTGATTTATATAAATAAAATTGTAGTAATACTTTATATTATCTATAGCCCTGACCTTGAGTTTTATTGTATTTTATTATATTTTATTAGAATACTCATTTTAGTTTTAGTCATTCATCCTTTAAGTTACTTTATTATAATTTTATTTATTCATTTTATCTATTTAATTAATTCATTTATTAATTTCTTCATCTCATACTTGATTCGGCTCTGAAATTTGGTTGTCGAAATAAAGTTTATTAGATTTATATGAGTGTTTCATCTTTTTTCACTATGATGTATTGTTCCAGTTATATGTGACAGATTGGTTAAAAATTTGAACCATAAGATCCAGGTTCTATCTGTAAGGAAGGAGATTACTAATGCTATCAGAATGGGGGGGGCGTCCGCACCTTTGAAAAGTGCCTGAAAATCATATTCACTTTGTGAGCGAAATTGGCTAGCAGAAAGTCACAAGTCACCGTGTCCCAGGGCTTGAACGTGTGTTAAATTAGGTAGGCTGAAATTGTGCTAGATGGCATTGTTCGTATTGCTGATAGACAACACGCTCTTTCCCAGAAACTGTCACTAAATTGGAGTAAAACGACAGATGAGCTCTGTGAGTGTTCAATAAACAAGCTAGGATTGGCTAGCCGCCTTAGTAGACGGGTATCGTCGAATAGGAGAGGCCATCTATACATAGATACTAGTTGCAGGGATTTGTTTTCGGGTCTGCTTATGTAAATGAACTCCGATCTTCATTTTAGGAGTTTGTATTTCTGTTATAGAATGGGGAATTTTTACAATGATGTTCACGCTGAAAAAGGTTCTAGATTCACTCGAGTTAGGGAGTTGCAGTGTAAGTGGCATAGTTTATGGAGTTGTGTGGGGAAGATGACGGTTAACACTAGATTTGAACTGGGTAAACTTCTGGCAGAAAGAAGCTGCTGGAATAGAACTTACATCTCACTCATGAAATAGGAAGGGAATAAGGTTGGTTCGCTACAAGCCGTGATAGTGCTGTTGAACTTGGGGAATGTAGTTAGTTTGTATATTTTCCATTGAAATAGCGATAGAGCAGCGAGTGCCTGTCGACATTTGATCCGTGAAAAAGAAGTTATTGTGCGGAAAATGATCTATCACCCACAAGGACGCGTAGAGATTTTGGAGTCTATCGAGACTGGAAAAGGATGACGAGGCAGCTCCTTCCCACATATGGTAACAGTACTGATCTGGCTCTTGTAAACGTAAAGGATAACAGAAGAGTCAGGCATATACTACAGCAGTATCGGGAACAGAGGATTTTCACAGCGTCTTTAGCGATGGATTTTATGTACGGAGTTAGCTTTCCGAGGCATTGAATGCATGCGACCAGTTTTTCCCCTCGTTGAGATTTTAGGTCAGAAGATAGATCAGCTGTCAATCTCTGTCCATCTAAAGTTTCGGAGATGTACCCTTAAATCGATTGTAATGTTATGATCTCGGCAAAGGTTACTTTATTTTGAGGTTTTCTAATCATAAGAGTTTGTTAACCATCTCCAGATGCTTAGTGTTCTAGATGAAAACAAATAACTCATTCTTACATATGTTCACCAATCTCTACCAAATGTCTAATCAATTAAGATTACCAGAACATGACTGTAAATTCGTCAGAATGAACATGAAATGGGTTGTATAAAATCCCTGTTCCCAGTAGCAAGGAGCAATCCTGATCTGTTTTTTGAGCACCTATGCTGTATTCATTCATTCCCGTGCTAATACCCTTTGTAAAGGTATGAAATCTCTTCTTCTCCCCTCACCCAGATATGGGTAAATAACAGGACAGTCCGGGGTCTATAGCCTTGGATGGCAGCTGGTCTACCACAGAAAGAAATGGCAACCTACTGCGGGAAAGAAATCTGCCTCGTCACTGATGTATCGAAAGATACATAACAGCCTACGCGTGTATCACACATGAAACATAACAGACTGATGCTGTATTAACTTCATAGAGCTAAAACTAGATTGCTGTTTACGCAGACGAGTGGCAAAGAGAAAGTGATTCATTCTTCTCCAAAGCGTATTCATGCGAAGTGATAAGAAACTGACCTTGTCTGAATGTGAACTGTCTTCTCTAATTCAATTATCTGTACTAGAAACCATTAATTTAACAGCATCTTCATAGACGATTCTTGCAAAAATCGTAAAAATATACAGCTTCAGATGGTAGAAAATTAAATGAAGATAACGAAAAGATAATGCTGATTATCAAGGGGGACATGATCTCCCCCCACTTTGACGCTCCCTTCCAATGTTAATGTTAAAGGTGAGAGTAACCGTTTCCTTATGCGGAAAATGTAGTGAAAGAGATAATCACCTCCCTCGGAAAAGAGTTCGTTTTTTTGTGTGTGAATTGCCGAATAAAATAACAGAAAGTAGAGATATACTTAACCCCCTATTGAGTCAGGTTATGACACAAGGTCAGTTTTTAACGTGGGGAACTGGGGCCATTGTTCTAAGCAGATCATAGCATATCCAATCTGGTCTGAGCTCGCCTAAGCTAGTCATAGCTGTTCTTGGCTTGTCAGAGCTGGTCAGAGCCGGTCCAAGCTAGTCGTAGGCGTGATACCACCAGGACAGGGACGGAGCCCTCAGCCAGGTAAGTATGAAAATAAATTACAGAAATTAGTTAGCAAAAATCTGCTACTTTCAGTATCAGAATCTATGCTAATGTTCTTTCCTCCACTGAATGATGTGGTCAATCAGAAAAATCGCTCGGTTAATAAAAGCCGTTGTTTTTTCGCTTACGAGCGGAGGATTATTTCCTGAGCTTGGTGGACGAACATGCTATTCTGCTGGTAAGAAGTGAAGGTTGGATTTGTGACCCCATTTTGTCGTTTCTACGTTGCCTGTTGGACTGTTACGACGGACTATCGTTTGAACTGTGATTTGGCTACAAGTGCTTCAGATGAGAGACGGAAGAAACCAATTGCAGGCGTTTATTGCTACTATAAACTAACAAATAAAAATTGTGTTGCCTGTTGAACTGTTACAACGGACTATCGTTTAAACTATGATTTGGCTACTAGTGTTATGGACAAAATACATATTGCAGGCGTTTATTTCTACTATAAGTTTACAGTTTGATTTTTTTTACTGGAACAGAAACATTCTGTATTTATTCACCAACCAGTCAGAGCTACATTTGATTGAAATTTATAAAATCTTTCAGTTAAAACATTTTCAGGAAAATAGGCTTCTCATCTTCACTAAATCATATCTCTCTTCCCATTACTGATGGGGGATTACTACTTACTTTTTTGGTTTGAAGTAGTTAGGAATATCAACATCTTGATTATGTCATTATTTTCCATGCGCTATCCATTTTAGTTGTTACTACTGTTGAAAGTTTTAAGTGATTTGGTTCAATTTATTTCGTACAGTTCTTTATTTGTGATTATATACATTTGAAAATAGGGAGATTCGTTAAGAGTTAAAGGACTGTTGGAAGTCCTAATCTGTTGTACCTGACTTTAAGAACTCTAGAGACCCCCCTAATCCATATAACTACTGTCCTATCAGATTCCTACCATTCTTTGGCAAAATCTTCGAAGACTCAATCAACGCCGAAGTTGTTAAGCTAGTAATATCTCACGATTTTCTCTCTGACAAGAAATATAGTTTCTGCTTTGCTCGAACTATCGCTGATGTGATTACGTCCATAACTGAATTTGTTTACCGAGCACATCAGAATAACGAAGAAACTCGAGCTCTAAATCGTTTGATAGAGTTCCACATGCCGGCTTTCTACTTAATAATCTTTCAGAAACTGCGTATCCCTGAAGGGATACTGAATTTCAGGGCGATTATTTCACATAATATAATAATTCCTGTCAAACCGTATAAAGAAATTCGTCCTAAACGGATTCTCCTCCAGTTCCTTTCTCACGAACGCAAGTTTTCCCCAAAGCCCTATCCTGGGCCCTACACTGTTTCTGATCTTCATTAACGATCTTCCCGATGTCATCAGTTCCCAAGAAGGTATCTACTACTATTTAATCTTGCCTCAATAGAAAATCTGGTATCGCCGACAAAAATATCTCGGCCGTTGGTCTCGGAAAGGATCTCCAATCTGTGGGTGACTGAGGCAAAATATGGCTGGTAAAGCTTAATGCATCAAAAAGAAATCTTCTCTCTTTTACCCCTGCTTCCCATTAGAATGTTTGATGCCCAACCCAACGATTTCTTGGTCTCACACTGTCCGCTGACTTGAGATGGAAGAAATACATTGAATCAATTGCTTCCTCTACGAAAAGGAAAATTGGTTCTATGTGCCGCGCCAGAATGTTTTTCTTGCATTCAAATCTATGAACCAACCATTCACGCTGACATCTAAAGTTCCTCGACAAATTCTAGAAAAGGAAATGCAATGTGATTGGTCCTGATCTGGCATCTCGTCTCCTGTCACTTTCTCTTAGACGTGCAGTCGTTTCCCTCTGTCTTTTCTACAAATTGTTTCACGGAAACTGATCCGACGAGCTACTTTTGCTGGTTCACAAACTGCATCAATTTAAGCGGGCTACTAGGTTGTCATCTCAGTCCAACCCTTACACTGTCGAAACGGTTGAATTCAGCCGTCTCTTATACTGAAATAGCTTCATGTCTCTCACTTTCCGTCTATGGAACTCACTTCTTCTTGCTTGCTTTTCTGATAGGTATAATCTTTAATAATTCAAATGCAATGTCAATCGACATCTCCAGATTCCGTGATCTAATTCCCCTTCCTTCTCTTCATCCTTTCCTCTATCACACCTTTTTACTCTTGCGCACAGTATCTGTAACGCATCGCGTGCTAGTCGCACTCCCGCCTTGCTTGGGGTGAATGATTATATATATATATATATATATATATATATATATATATATATATATATATATATATATATAATTATACAAAATTGTATATCGTTATATATATATATATATATATATATATATATATATATATATATATATATATATATATATAAAATATGGTGTAGTTCAATACAATGAATCATTCAGATAAAAATTAAATTAGTAAAGTTAAGGATATAAAATGTTGAAATCCTTTCGCTAACAAAATTTTAAAGATGCATTAATCTATTAATCACTCGATCAATGTTATGATCCTTGTTTTTTAAAATTATAAGCTGTATATGGTCTTTCTTAAATACACAAGTACTTTCGACTGTACATTCAGTCATCTTCAGACATGGAAATTATATATATGTGTGTGTTTGTGTGTGTGTGCGCGCATGCTTGTATGTGTGTTTATTACTTCAACGCTTATTATAGTTATACATCATTATTTGAAATAAAGGCTCATTTGTATTAATTGTTCAGTAAGATAAGTGTTGAATCGAAAAACATGACAGAACAGAAATAAAAACAAAGTGCTAACGGCTTACCGTATTTCGCTCTGCAAAGCTTGATCGAGGACAAATGTATAAACATGTCACCCATGTCTAAAGAGTGTGAAAAGAAATAAAATTACTGTAAGAGAAACCGTAGAATAAATCACAGAGATTTGGCATTTAGATCAAGTGACTCTTCTTTCTGCTTTGAGATGAAAGGTTGCGGACACTTAATATATAGGTTTTCATGCAGTCCCAAATGACATTGTGAAAAAAAATGTGATAAATACGCCCTGCAAGTCAAATTATTTATTATATGTCCTGCTATCGTATAACCAGAAGTTTAACCAGCGTTTGCGAATTTTCAGACTGCTCTCGACGAAGTTTAGCTGATTTATTCAGATCAATCCTCGCCTCCAACGTCTGATAAGTTCTGCCAACACATTCAGCGTAAAACTGATTTAATCATACCCTGACGTGATGGCGGCTGTGTGATGATCGAAAACACATTTCGAATTGACTGCGAGGTTCAGTTCGGGGAAAGCAGTAGAATAGACTGAAATGTCGCAGAAAATATCGGACTTTTATTTAAAGTTTTAGACAACAGGTTGAGGAATCAAAGAGCCGAGTTCGAATTCCAGTCGGATGCATTAGATTCACTTACGTGATAATACCCTTGATAAAGTTATGAATCCTCTTCTTCTCCCCCAGCTATGGGTAAATAGCAGGACAGACCGGGTTCTATAGCCTTGGATGGCAACTGGTCTACGGCAGAAAGAAATGTAAACCTACTCCGGGAAAAAAATCTGCCTCGTTACTCATGGATCGAAAGATACATGATTGCCTAAGAGTGTATCACGCATGGAACATAATTGAGACAAGAGGTAATAGAAAAGTATCAAGTATTTTAAATTGTATTAATTTCTATATATGGTAGGAATTATTTACATTATTCGGACTATTGTCCTCATATTTGTCGTCATATTTCTTACAACGATTCGGCCGTTGTACTCTCCGGCCTTCTTCAGGTGGTTGGAATGTCGAATTGAACCTTTTATTTCGCTCACTGGGGTAGACCTTTCTAGTTCCACGTGCCATGTTTTAATGCATGTCAGTTATCAGTTATCTCCTGTTAATTTCCCTATGAAAGTTCTCCACTAACTTAGCCGGGTAATGAACGTACACTCTTTGGGTCCTGTCACTGGATCTAATTAACGCCTGAAGAAGGCCGGAGCGTACAACGACCGAAACGTTGTTATAAATATGGCGAAAAAGATGAGGACAATAGTCCGAATAATGTAAAAAATGTACATAATAACTCATCTCAGAAATATAGACAGATACTGAATGTTCAAAACGTTGTAATAAATATGGCGACAAAGATGAGGACAATAGTCCGAATAATGTAAATAATGTACATAATACCTCATCTCATAAATATAGAGAGATACTGAAGGGCCGAAACATTGTAATAAGTATGGCAACAAAAATCAGGACAATAGTCCGAATAATGTAAATTGTGTACATAATACCTTATCTCAGAAATATAGACAGATACTGAAGGGCCGGAACGTTGTAATAAATATGGCGACAAAGATGAGAACATTAGTCCGAATGATGTAAATAGTGTACATAATACCTTATCTCAGAAATATACACAGATATTGGTAGTAATTATTAGATGTACCAATTTTTGTACGAAGATGAGAAATGTATTTTTTTCCTTTTAACATTTCCACTAATAAAAGAATAGAAACGCCTTCCAAACATTTAGAAATTATAATTAAAATTTAATGCGGAATCCTAGAATAAGTTACAGAAATAATTATTTACAGAAAATTAAAGACAGATGGACCAAATAATCGTAACAATATGCTTTGCTATTCGGACACGCTCGCTAATTTTGGTTGTTATTCTCA
Source organism: Acanthosepion esculentum (assembly GCA_964036315.1). Classification (NCBI taxonomy): domain Eukaryota; kingdom Metazoa; phylum Mollusca; class Cephalopoda; order Sepiida; family Sepiidae; genus Acanthosepion; species Acanthosepion esculentum. The sequence goes on along the minus strand of CAXIWW010000139.1, from coordinate 20,047 downwards.
CAACGTTTCGACCGTTGTAACCCCCAGCGTTCTTCAGATGTCTGTCGTCGTACTCGCTAACCCTATTGGAATTTTGAAACGAACCTTTTATTCGGCTCACGTGGATAGGATTTTTCTCATTTTACTTTCCACGCTATTTTAGGGCAGTTTACATACCCCATGAAACCGTATTTCTTTAAAGCAATGCTCCAATAACAAATAAATTGTTATGATTTCAATTCCCGAGGCAGGCATTGCTGAAAGGTCACATATTTGCGTTCAGTGAAAAGTTCGACCATCAACACAATATCGAGAAAGACAGTTGAGTATTAACCCTTTCAGCTCTGTTTTCCTAAACAATTTTAACCCTTTTGCCTGAGCTCCTGAATAAAAATCCAAAATACTTTGTATGTAATATTTCACGGTATATATATAAAAAAAAAATTAAAAGTGTTTACCCACCGTTCAACCGGTGACTGCGCTTAAAGTCATTTTTCTCTACCACCGGAAAACCGGTGATCAGGACTCAAACTGTTAAATGAATTAATTATCAAGCAGAGAAAGCAGTATGAAAACCTCCTACTCTCGTTGATTTAATGAAGAGTTTGAAATTCCAAGAATGTTATCCCGTAGGAAGCTATACCCACGGAACAGACCGGAGGGTACAAAGGCTTAAACGTTATGAATATAACTAAAATATTCTTTGAATTAAAAAAAAAAGCGTATAATAATAATTTTTCATATAATAATTTCCGACGAGAATTAGCAACAAACCAACTATGATTAATCAAAATTATAACGCTTTTAACGAGTTTGGTTTGATTTTGCTTGGTTTGTTTTACGAGATGTCACCTTCAGTGGTTGTTTTTTTAATGTCAACAAGATTTTTAATGCCGGGAATAAGCTTTTAAAAAATATATATTGCTGCTAATATTTTTTTTCCAAAAATCTATTGCTGGTAATATGTTTCTTCTTCGAAAATGCATTATTGGTAATAGTTTTTCTTCAAAGATGTATTGCTGGTAATATTTTTTTCCTTCAAAAATGCATTGCTGGTAATATTTTCTCCATCAAAATTGAATTGCTTGTAATATTTTTTCTTCAAAAATTTATTGCTGTTAATATTTTTTCTTGAAAAATGTATTGCTGTTAATAATTTTTTCTTCAAAACATTATTGCTGGTAATAATTTTTACTAGTATTAAAAATATTTTTACATTTTCATAGTATTTTGAACCCAGTTTGGGGATTAACTATTTACCCATAGCTGGGACCCTAGAAAGTGCTAACATCCCGGGTGAGGGTGGATCTGGGAGCACCAGCAATTAGGAGGTAGTTCCACGTTCCTCAAAACCTTCTGATCAGGGGCCTTGTTGTTGGATGTAGTTTATCGTCTTACCCAGGATGAGTTAAATAATGATGAAAGTTTCTAAATTTTCAACTCTCTGACATTTTCTTTTGCCCCTTCTAACATGTTTCCCTGCGTTTATATGTTTCCACAAAATTATCTCAAACATGCACAACATCCAGCAATTGTACTGTAAGCATTCTTCCAGGAATTGAAAAAAGCACTCACAAGTTTTCTTTTCATTACGGGCTAAAAACGGCAAAATAAGTCGCAGAACATGAAAAAGCTTATATTAAATTGAGTTCCTTTCGAACTATCACGTATTTTATTTTATACTATTGCTTGTATACTGTTCCTACATGTTCTTATCTGTAGTCATACGTTCATTATTCGAGTAAGTTTTCGGTTTGTTATCTGACGTCATCTTGTTCCAGTTAACGGCATCTTCACACTTCTTTCCGTCATTTTTTTCCATTTGAAAATGTCGTATCCCTTTTAACGTTGTTTCATTGTTACTAGATAAGCAGGCAAAAACTATTTATTTTTATATCTGTCTACCTATTTGCTTGTTTCCAACATATTTTTTATTATTATTCATGTCTTTTATTTAAATGAGATTCCTGACTCATAAACACAGGAATTTAACTCATGTTTATATTTGGCGTTTTTATTTTTAAACTTTTCAGATTTTTGTTTGTTGTCTTTACCATTAAAAAGCCTTATTTCTTTACTTTAATACTACGTTTCTTTTCTCGTATTCCTTTTTGGAATATTGTTTTTAATTTTGTTTCATTCATTATCTTTTAAGTATTTTACTTTCTTTTCTTCAGTTATTCCTTCGTTTCTTCAACGATTTTTAAAAATTTTCATTCATGTTCTTCAACATGAATTTCTTCTTCCGACCTTGCAGATACTTTCATTTATTAATTATTAAATTCGTGGAATCTACATCATAATTAAATATATTTCTTTTATTCAGTATGTAGATTCTTTATTTCCTTGTCTCTGTCATATTTACTTTCTTTCTTTCTTATATATTATTTTCTCCTTTACTTTCAACTTGTTTTACTTTCCTTTTTTTTTTTTACATTCTCTTTTCATTCCACTGGCTACATTTCTTCTTTTTCTTAAAATTTATATTTCGTTCTTTCTTTCTTTCCTTCACTCGCAAAATTCTCAATATTTTTCATTAATCTATCTGAACCCCAACCAACAAAGTTCTCATTCTGTATCGTTAATCTATCTATCTATCTATCTATCTATCTATCTATCTATCTATCTATCTATCTATCTATCTATTTCAGTTTCTTCATTATGTTTATTTCTTTCTTTCTTTTATATTACTTTCTCTTTTTCTTTCCAATTGCTTTACGTTCTTTATTTCTTCTTTTCTCTTATCGTTTGTTTTTCCACTTTAATTTTCTTTCTTTCTTTCTTTCTTCTAATTACCTATATCATTTTATTATTCTTTGATGTTTTTTTTATTTTTATTTTATTTTTCTTATTCCTCGTCATTGTCTTGTTTATTTGATTGCCTGTTTTTTATTTCTTTTAGCCATTTTATTTATCAACATTTATTTTATTTAATAATATTTTATATTCACCTTCAAATCTGTACAGACAACGTATCATCACGACCTCCCGAATTTTATTCCTTTTTCATTCGATTAAATATTTCCCCCTTTTCCCTCCTCTAATTCTTTTTAATGACTACTTCATTTCTTTGTTTTCTTAGACTATTTTTCTATCCTCATCTTTTCATTTTCCAATCAATTTTATCATTGTAATATTTCAGTGATTATAATATTTCATTTCATTCATGTAATTTTGTTTTGGACGCGTTACCTTTTTTTTTTAGTATTACTCATCATTTTTGCAATTGATTTCGTCTTTACATCGATTAATAATTCTTTTTTTTCTTTTCAGTTTTTGTTTATTTTTCCGTTATTTCCTTTTATGTTTTCCTTCCTTCATGATCAAGGTGTGTTTTATTCATTAATTTTTTTTTTTACCGTTTCACACTTGACAGCATGCTGTCTTCATTTATTTCCACTTCACATATATCATTCAATTTTCTTACCTCGAATTTTCAGTCCAACTTCGTCTCTGTTCTTCTCTGATCTCTGCATTTCCACTTCGTCTCCGCCATATTTAAATTTGTCTTCATTTCTCTTATATCTGTGTGATCAGCGCCTTCTTATTGCTGCTTTTCTAGATTGCGTTTTGTGACGTGTGTTATATGCAACTGCAGGTCTGAGAATTTGCTGATAGGAGTCGAGGCATCGTTATCTTACTGCCTTTGAAGTGTCTTCTTACATTTATTGCTGCTGCGGTGGATTTCTTTAGTAGTTGTCTTTACACCAAATGCGAAAATTTGACGAAATTTTTATCAGTCATCTTCACTTGTATCATCATCATTGGCCTCACCAGCTGAATGTGTTTCACAATTATTCGGAAAGAGATAGAATTTGAGAGAAAAAAGAAAGTGGCGAACACGAAATTCCAGGATGAAAGTAAATAAATTGCAGGTGGCAATCAAGAACAGAATTGTAAACCCAGATAAAAGCCGACATTAAATTTAACTCAAAACAATCGCCTTTCTCCAATTTCTCACTTAATTTACTTATATTTTATAAAATTTACTATAAATGATAAAATCCTAAGGCACAAGAGCCATTCAAGTTATAATGTTAAATAGTAATGTGTTTTAAATAGTCTTGTGTTTTACATTCTCTTTTCATTCCACTGGCTATACTTTATTTATTTCTTTTTCTTAAAATTTATATTCTTTCTTTCTTTCCTTTTTTCTTTCTTTCATTTTTTCTTTCTTTCTTTCTTTCTTTCTTTCTTTCTTTCTTTCTTTCTTCCACTCGCAAAATTCTCAATCTTTTTCATTAATCTATCTGAACCCTAAAACACAAACTTCTCATTCTGTGTCGTTAATCTATCTATCTATCTATCTATCTATCTATCTATCTATCTATCTATCTATCTATCTATCTATCTATCTACAACTGAAATATTAAATATATTACATCTATTTTTCTAACTCCAAAATCCATTTGAAAACTGATCTGGCTTTGTACGTCTCTATGTTAGACTTAAAATATAGTCATTCATGCATCTTGTGATGGTGGTTGCATCATTTGCAATGAAAGAACAGTTATTGGAAACTGAAGATTATCGTAATCAGGATAGCGATTGGCCCTTGACATGAAGAGGTGAAGATTTTTAAAGTTTAGGGAAGAATCCACATGGGAGACCGTGGTTGCACAACGTAGCAGTTTGTCGGGAAAAAGATGTCTGATTGGAAGTTTCTCCTTACATTTGGCATGAGGAGATGATGATGCTGAGTCGACTCCGTCGATGTAGTTTAGAACGTCATAATTGTAACCGTCTGAACTGGTGAAATTAAACAATGCGTCTCATTTGAATATTTGCCGTGCAAAACAGCGAGAGACAACCGATAGACTTGCGACATTGCATCAGCGAGAACGAGGCTGCAGAGTGAACTCTATGGCTTTTTCACAATATGGCGTCAATGACTTTGAACTGGATCTTGGATTAAAGTTAGAATTGAGCGACTAACAGTTCATTTTTTTCATCCAATCTGACTCTTGCGAAGGGAAGGCATGACAGAAGAAGTCAGTCTATTAAACTATTAATAGTATTTCCGTATGATAGCTGACACTGTCAGATCTCTGTTCGGCTTAGGAGTTTGATCCAAACTAAAATATCACGGCGGAAAATGTATTTATACCTGAAAAAAATATTTCTAACTCCATCCTCGATTTGAAACTTGATCTGACTTCGTACCTCTCTATGTTAGACTTAAAATATAGTCATTTATGTCTCTTGTGATGGTGGCTGCGTCAGTTGCAATGGTGCTAATGATCGATGTTCGAGCTGACATATTAAAAATAGGATATAGAATTCTACGTAGCTAAGTTATCTACATTTATAAAAATTACGTAACCCAATACGCCTAGCATTTTTTTTTCATATGAGTGGCGTTAAAAGCGGTGCCTATTAAATAAATTACATCTCTTTTAATTCTGGAAATTATTGTTATTAATATGATTATGGATGGAGATTCGAAAGAAAGAACAGAACGACGTCAAATTGCCGCCGACCAACAAAAGCACAAATATTCACTTCACGATAACCATTCTGAACAAGGTCTATCTATCATATCCAAATGTGGGCGATGATTGTTTTTCTAAAAGTAGCTCATAATCATGCAGATCAGCCTTAGATAGAAAGATTTTCAAGTCCCATAATTCTGTTCACGCAGACGGTTTTTTCGAATATGGGTTTACCCGAGAATTTTCATATACCTTCCAAGTCATCTTGGCTTCCTCATTCTGCAAACTTGAAATTAAAAAAAATATCAATCATCTCTTTACCATGCCATGATGTTCGCTATTACACTACCTGATGATGGCTAGCTGATAAGCAAATTTGCGATATTGTACGGGATATCTACTGTATCCTATTTTAAATGACCAAGACACAACATTAAGATAAGCAGCCATATTATTATTATTGCTGTTATTATTATTATTATTATTATTATTATTATTATTATTATTATTATTATTATTATTATTATTATTTCCTTGGATATCTGCCGTTTACACATCTGCCGTTTACACATTTCTTTCCGGGTCCCGCCCAGGGACCTAAGGTTAGAAATGGTATCATGACACTTTCCACTGCAAAAAAAAAAATATATATATATATTACATTCGTAAAGTGTGGGCTGTACTTGTCAGAATAATTTTTTGTATCTCTTTGAGGCATGTACTTCCAGGGATCTCTTCAATTAGTCTACTGGAATTTTTTCCAACCATTCCTAAGGCTCCAACTACAACAGGGATTGTTGATGTTCCCATGTGCCACATTTTTGAGATTTCTATTTCAAGGTCCTTGTATTTTGACAGCTTTTCGATTATCTTCAAAGATACAATCTGCAGGGACTGCCATATCAATAAGGAGGCATTTTTGTTTTGTTTGTGGTCTTTCATAACAATGTCTGGGCGGTTGGCTTTGATTGTTCTGTCAGTGTGTATTGTGTAGTCCCATAGAATTGTAACAGGTCTTATCTCCGTAATTGGGTCTGGATGGTGTTCATACCAGTTTCTTTCAGTTTCCTTCCCGTAGAAGTTGCAAATTTTCCAGTGCAGATATTGGCCGCCCACTCTGTCATGCCGTGTTTTATATTCAGTGGGTGCCAATAACGTGCAACCTGATACAAGATGATCAATGGTTTCTGGATATTGATTTCTGGTGCAAAGTCATTTCTTTCATGTCATTTTCCATTGAGCAGTTTTAGAAAAAAATCACATATTTTACAAAGACGAATCCCTTCGTAAGTTATGGGCTGTACTTCTGAGAACTTTTTTTTTGTATTTCTTTAAGGGACTTGCTACCAGGAATCTCTTCAATGAGTCTATTGGAATCTTTTTTCTAATCAATCTAAGGATTCCAAGTACAACTGAAATTGTTGATGTCCTCATGTGCCACATTTTAGAGATTTCGATTTCAACGTCCATTTTGGTAGATTTTTTTAAATCTTCAAAGGCTTATTGCAGTCTGCCGTGACTGCTATGTAAATAAATAGGCACATTTTATATTTGCGGTCTCTAATCACGATATCTGTGCGACTTATATTTCATTTGCTTTGATTGTTCTGATTGTAAAGTATTTTGAAGTCCCACAAAATGGTTACAGGCTATCTCCGTAACCGAATTAGGGTGGTGTTCATACCAATTTCTTCCAGTTTCATTTCCGTAAGTGTTGCAGATTTTCCACTGCAAATATTTGCTCAATCTGTCATGCCGGGTTTTACATTCAGTGGATGCCAATACCGTGAAAACTGTTACAAGATGGCCAATTGTCTCTGGATATTATCACAGAAACTGCATTTCGGGTTAACAATTTTTCAGTGTGGGTGCTTGGTAATTTCTAGTTAGTAATTATTGGTCCTGTGCAGCAGGAATAAAACATTCGGTTTCAGCTTTTAACCCTGCACTACGTAGCCACTAATATGTGCTGGGTTTGTCTACATCAGCTTGTTTGGTACGGGCAGAATATTGACTGTGAAGTTTTTTTTTATCTTGCCGTCCTTTCTGTATCTGATCGGTAGCATTTGCCTTTGTTTTCTTTTTTCAGTATTTTGAAGCTTCAGTCGGTGTATTCTGCTTATAGTTCCTCACCCCTTTGAAACTCCATTTTTGACTTGTTACCTTCCTTCATTACTGAAGAAAATCTTTTACTAATTTCATGTTCTTTGACTCATAAATAATCCCATTTTCTGAGTTTCCAGGCATATTGAAGATCAATTCTTGTAGTTTTGTAAGACAGTTCTAGTTGAACTAATCCCCTGCCTCCTCCCAATCAACATCAGCTTTGATATAATGCATGCGGTGAGAAAAGCTCTCGTTTTGACGTCTATTCATTTAATATCAACTATGGTCCAGTTAAGAATGATGAAATTGTATGGCACCACAGGGACAGCCAGGGTATTTATTTCTGAGATTATGTTTTTTGTTTGTTTGTTTTTTTAAATTCAGTTTTCAGGACCATACGCATACGCATTTAATACTTATTTTCCACCTTCTCCTTCATTTGTGTATGCTATATTCCATCTCCTACGCTAATTCCTTTCTACCACCATTCTCCTTCTTATTCCAGTTCCTTAATCTTTGTGCCAAAATCTAAATCTATTGAGTGTGTTTCTGTATTTCTCCCTTTCTTGAATGTTACTTTTGCTCATTTATCGAATCCGAAATCCATACTTTTGTCGCCACTGAAACATTTTAGAGTATTGAGGAGACCCTTCATCTTATTGTCGTTTTTGGCAAAGAGTTTGAGATCATCCGTGTAGAGTGGGTGATTGAATATTTTCTTGTTTAGGTTGCAACCGTAGCTATTATTGTTTAGTTCATTGTTTAGGGGATTAAGCAGTAGGGGGTGAAAGGCAGTCTTCTTGAAAGATTACTCATCGGATATTCAGGCAGTTAGAGATGGTGGTGCCTCCGGTGTGATTTAGGTATAATGTGGTTTTCCACATTCCCATGCTGTGTTTAAGGAAATTTACTATCACGTGGGAGACTTTATACATTTCCATTCTTAAGTATCCAAGAGTGTGGCACACTATCAAAGCCTTTTTTTGTGTATGCTATCCATGCTGTGCAAAGATTTCTACATCTTTTTCTGCAATTTTCCAGAATAATTTTGTTTATCAGTAATTGATGTTGTTGTTTATTATTATTATTATTATCATTATTATTATTATTATTATTATTATTGCATTAGCATGATAAGCATTTTCTAGTGTTTTTGTGGGGGTTTTCAGCTGAGTGCGAAGGCGATGGTATCAGTGTCTTTCTGGAAATTGTTTGGTATTGTTTCCAGCAACAGTTACAGGAATTCTTTACCGGCAATATAGTGATCGACACTTCTGTTAACAGAAAAAACCTGATAACATTTTTTATGATAAATGGTATTCCTGGTGGGGTGTATTCGATAGCTTTATCAGTCTGAATTCAAAATATTCGAATACTGTCGAAGAACGAATATATTCTATAAAGATTTCTCGGACATTCAGACCGGTAAATGTTATTTAATACTGTTTATTATAAACAGAGCATTTACTTAAATACTTAGTATCTATAAAAAGAATGTTAAACATAAAAATGTCTTCAAAAAATTGTCGGACTTTGTCCATTTCATAATATATATATATATATATATATATATATATATATATATATATATATATATATATATATATATTATTTTCTTTTATTCTACATACAACATCATCACTTGATAAGACACCTATTATTGTAATGATTTTATAACATATTTATGTTATAATATTTAAATAAATAATTATATATATATATATATATATATATATATATATATATATATATATATATATATATATATATAAAGAAAGAACAGTAAGATTTAAAATACGGTGTTCTTATGCATAATTTTATTTTTACACGATATATAATATAATAATAATAAAAAAACGTATTTTAAATCAATTAATATATATATATATATATTATTTTCTTTTATTCTACATTCAACATCATCACTTGATAAGACATCTATTATTGTAGTGATTTTATAACATATTTATGTTATAATATTTAAATAAATAATTATATATATATATATATATATATATATATATATATATATATATATATAAAGAAAGAACAGTAAGATTTAAAATACGGTGTTCTTATGCATAATATTATTTTTACACGATATATAATATAATAATAATAAAAAAAACGTATTTTAAATCAATTAATATATATATATATATATATATATATATATATATATATATATATATATATATATGTATATATATATATATATCCGGCTTCTAATGATTCAGTTATATTGTTTCTGATTTGTTACCGCTTCGTCACCGAGGCCCGTTGGAACAGTTGGTATGACGTTTGCTTGATAATTCGGTAGTGGATGCGGACTGCTGATGAGTCCCAAATATAGGACGAAACGACCGTCCATTGCTTTCTGTATGTGTATATTTATATATTTGTGCGTTTGTGGATGTGTATGTTTGCTAAGAATTAATTTTTAATTAGACTTTTTATTACTATAAATGTTGTTGCGGGGAATATATATATATGTTTGTGTGTGTGTAGCCGGTATGTGTCCAGGCTTCACTTTCTAGTCTCAATATAGTCCAAAATTATCTACGCGGCCTTGTGGGTGCTCATGTTCTTCCACAATACAACCCTCTTCTCATTTCTTTATGTAAATTTTTCCAATGCGTATATTTCAAATACGAATATTCCCCGCAACAACATTTGTAGTAATAAAAAGTCTAATTAAAAATTAATTCTTAGCAAACATACACACCCACAAACGCACACACACAGATATATAAATATATTTTTAAAAATTTATACATTTATTTTTAAACCGACATTTTTGTTAAGTCAGTCGTTATTATAATTGCCACTTCGAATGTTTTTGATCCTTTAAGCACAAGGAAGGCAGCTAAGCTACTAAGATGCAGTCGGTTCCTGAGTATGAAACAATAAAAGAAAATATTTAAGGGCGAGAACAATGAAAGAACAGAACTTTAGAAGATAGAAGATAACAACAGACATTGTATTTTAATTTGTAAAGATCAAACTTGACTGGAGAGCCAGAGACCGGAAGCGAGAAATGTGAGAAAAAGAAACTCTTAGTATAGAACTTATATTTACATCTAAGCATTTCAAATGTAAAATGATGGGACCTTGCCGCCAATCTCGTATTTCGCTTAAATGCATAAAGTTTAAGTATTGTAGGAGATAATACATCAGAACAATTACTATGAAAATACAGGGTGTCCATAAAGTTCGTGTGAAATTTATTAATTTTTAATTTTATTTGTATTTGCGATAGAAATAATTAGTACAAAGAAAGAAGTATATCTATATTTTTTAAGGTTTTATTGTAATTTTATTTAAGTTTCCACATGTCCTCCATCATTAGCAATAAAAGGGTAATACGATTTTGCATTTCACGGAAAACATTTGCCAACTGATTTACAGTAATTCCTGAAATCACATTAGTTATTTTAGCTATACTTAAAACTAGGTACATTAAATTTTATAACAATTTTTACAGATTATTTCTATCGCAAATATAAAGTTATAAATTTTGTAAAGTGCACAGGAACTTTATGAGCACCCTGTATTTATAACAAATGACATATGGAAAATAATTTACGGCAATGGGCAAATGACGGATCCTGTCACTCCAGTGGGTCTACACAGACCGCATGGTGAAATAAAGGAAACTAAAACAGTAGTTTCAATAAATTTGAAAAAAGGTGTAGTACTCTTAACTTCAAAGTTCTAAGGAGGAAAGCACATCAGAACATAGGAAAACCAAGTCATCGCGGTGGAAAAGTGACTGAAGTCAAGATGCCAGGTTAGGATCGATTACATTGCAGACTCTTCTTTGGATATTATGAAGAATTTCAAGGAGCACCTAACTAGATATATACACTGTATACTTAATCTAGTACCACAAATTAAACTTTCTTATAAAATTATTTGTGAAGACGGTAGGCTATTAATATTCGGGCAAATTGTCTTAACGTTGTTGCGAAATTTAAAACGTAGGTTGGGTGTGTGTAGGCAAGTAGGAATTTGCCGGTTATATGTTTAATGTAAAGAGTGAAGCTGACACTGACTTTTATCTTCGTAACGTTTGACACTTGGGAGGTGTCAGATTTTTTGCGGCCTTGATAAATGTCAAAGACAAAATTGAAATAAAAATGTGCGATAATTAGAAACAGAAAAGATAAGACATTTTTGAATAAGAAAGATGAAAGATTGACTGAAGAAAAGGCTTAAGGTGAAAGGGTGAGGAAGAAAATAATGGGGAAATTATGAAAGTAGAAAATTAGAGAAACGAAGCCAGGTAATCAGCAATGAAGAATATGTAAGTAAAAATAAAGGCAAAAGCCAAAAAGTAAAAAAAAAGAAAGAAGGTAAGAGAGACAAAAAAGAAGAAAGACAGAAAAGAAAGAAAGAAAGCGAGGCACAAAAGAAAGAAAAAAACTAAGAGAGACAGAAAAGAAAGAAAGAGAAACAGAAAAGAAATAAAGAAAGCGAAACAGAAAAGAAAGAAAGAAATAAAGAAAGCGAAACAGAAAAGAAAGAAAGAAAGAAAGCGAGACACAAAAGAAAGAAAAAAGGAAGAGAGACAGAAAAGAAAGAAAGGAAGGAAGAATGAGACAGAAAAGAAAGAGAGCGAAACAGAAAAGAAAGAAAGAAAGAAATACAGAAAGAAAGACAGAAAAGAAAGCAGGACAGAAAAGAAAGAAAGACTGACACAAAGGAAAGAAAGAAAGAAAGAAAGACAGAAAAGAAAGAAAGAAAGAAAGCGTGACAGAGATGAAAGAAAGAGGGAGAAGAAAGAAAGAAAGAAAGAAAATAAAGCTAGACAGAAAGAGTAATAGAAAGGAAAGAAAGAAAGAGTGACAGGAAATAAATAAATAAAAAGAGACAGAAAAGAAACAAACAAACAAAGAAAGAGAATGAAAAAAGAAAGAAAGAGAAACAGAAAAGAAAGAAAGACAGAAAGATAGACAAGAAAGAAAGAAAGAAGAAGTGAGAAATAATACTGAAAAACCAACAAGTTGAGAAATGCAATAGAACGGAATTAAACATCAATATCCTTAGCAGCAAAATAAAAACAGAAAATAAAATGAAAGAAAAAAAGACAAGGATGACAGAAAGCCGAAGGAAAACGATGAAGTCATGAAGTAAAAAAAAAAATTAAAAAAATAATGAAATAATTGATGAAAAGTAAGTAAGAAAGAAAGAAAGAAAACTAAATGGAAAAATAAGGCATCAAATATGGAAGGACAGCGAAGAAGAAAGCTAAATGATCAAATGAAAAAAAAAAGAAAAATATGCAATGTATATAAAAGAAAGAATAGCAAAAAAAAAAGGAGGAATAAAAAAAAGGAGAATAAAAATGACAAGGAAAAGGCGGAAGAGAAAGAGGTCGGAACGAAAAATGCAAAGCTAAAACAAAAACAACTCCAAGGAATGAAAATCCACCCAAAGAAAGAAATAATGAAGGAGAAATGAATGAAAGAATTCATATACAGAAAAAAATAAAATTTAAAAAGTATGAATAAAAATAAATCCCGAAGTCTGCACTAGTTAAGCTTCTTCGAAAACATAGCGTTTTCAAAATTAAAACGGATGCAAATATAATTAAATTAAGTTTGATTCATTAGTGGCAAAATAATGTTCACGACGATTACAGTCGCCCCAAACATAATCTTTTACACCGATAAATTTTAAAGATTTTTTAATGAAAGGATTCCTGAAAGACCTTAACCGAGACCTTCCTCTTTGTGAACATCCTGAAACTAAAGAAAACTGTGTTCATTTAATTTTCTCATCGGTTATGTTTTCTTAATGCAAGCTGAATTTTGCCACAGTTTGCCAAATATATTATTGCCGATGTGATGTATCATTGACTTTCTCAAATTCTTAAAACTGCATTCTTTTGTTATTTTCGCCATAATCCGTCGAAATGTCTTTTCCGCTAAATGCATTGTTTCGTTGTGGACATTGGCTTGATATATGCATTGTTTAGTACGGGTGTTATTTATAGGCATAAACCGTTTTCAATGTTCTGTTTGAATAGAGAGTTAAATTACTTTGTTCAAACAGCTTTAACCCTCACTGCTAAGACGGCCACACCGCAAATACCGAGGCGAACCACTCTACGGTTACGCAACTCGAGTAAACATTATATGTGCTCTTTAATGTACGTATGGAACCACTACCTTTGTTCATACCTCATTTTCCCTGAATAACCAAAACAAAACTGGTCTTTGATAATCTTCTCAGATAACCCTTTCTACTTTCCATCAACCTGAGAAATGTTAACCTCCAAGAGGTTCTCCTCCCGGGTTCTCTGTGGCCTTGTTGCTTTGCTCAGGTGAAAGATTTTTTTAAAAACAGTATCAATATTAGTTTGGTCTCATCTATTGATTTAAAGTTAAAGTAGACAGCTATTGTACCCATTTTCGGGTGGAAGTTTTCCTCTGACATGAAGTGGAAATATTACATTGATTCAACTTCTATATCTGCTGCTAGGAAAGTTGGCTCAGGGTGTCGTTCGAGGGAACTTAACTCGCCCGAATCTATTTGAAGTCTACCATACGTCCATGCTTAGAATATTGCTGAAATATATGAGCTGGTGCTTATTTTTGATAAAATTCAAAGAACGTGGAGTATTAATGGTCCTGACCTGGCATATCGTCTTCAATCACTTTTCCATCGCCATAACGTAGCTTCCCTGTGCATATTCTATAAATACTTTGACGGTATCTTTTCAGATGAACTTTCCTCTATGGTGCTTAGATTTTATGAATGTAAGCTCAGTACTAGATTGACAGATAGGTCTCCTCATGTTACAGGTTGAATGACTAGATATAACCATAATTTCTATGCTAAGGATTTCTTCTCTCGTTCTTCTCGTTTGTGAAACATTTTGCCGGCGTGCTTTCAAGTCAACTTTGATCTTCAATAATTTATATGTAATGTCAATCGTTATCTCCTGTCTTCTTAATTTCTCTTCTTTGTTTATTCTTGCTCATCAATAATGCTTTCTTTTTCTTTTATTCTTTCACACTCTGCAATCCTCCGGGTTCTCTGTGGCCCTGTTGCTTTGCTCAGGTGAAAGATTTTTTTTAAAAACAGTATCAATGTTAGTTTGGTCTCATCTATTGATTTAAAATTAAAGTAGACAGTCATATTCTGTCAAAATTGATGTTAATTTGAATTTCATCACCATCGCTTAGTATATAATCTTCATATCGCAGTATGTGCTACTTGGTATTCGTTTTAATTTAACACACTGACATGTATATGGGTCAAAGAAGAAAGATCAAAATAACTACTAATGATTATCTAGTCCTTGAGGACACATGACACAGTGGATAAAGGTGTTAGTTAGAACCAGTGACAGGAGCCAAAAGAGTGTGAGTTCAATACCCGGTTAAGGCAGTGGAGAACTTGGAGAGGGGAATGAACTGGTGATAACTGATATCCATTAAACATGGCACGTTGAACTAGAACAGTCTACTCCAGTGAGCGAAATAAAGGGTTCAGTTCGATATTCCAACCACCTGAAGAAGACTGGAGCGTATAACGGCCGAAACGTTGTAATAAATATGGCGACAAAGATGTAAAAAGTGATTATTATGTATTATGATGTCCTTGATATAGCAGCAGTTCATTGGCAATGAGTGTTTTGAATGACAACGGAAATTTACATTTCTACTTCATTCATATTTTTTCTTATTCGTCCTTTTTGGGAATAAATTAGCGTTTCTTCCCATATATATATATATATATATATATATATATATATATATATATATATATATATATATATAATATATTTAAGCAGCAATTTTTCATTGGTGCATGTTTCATTAAATAATATAGATAAGTTTTGTCTATTTATTTTAAGTAAGTTCCTTTCATATTGTCTAATAAGCTTAATAACATTATCATTGAAAGACGAAAGGAAATAACCATATTGATACATGTTTAAATCCAATCTAAGCTTTCGGCTTACATAAGCCATAATCAAAGATGACAATTACATTTCAATATATCAACCAATACACGGACGAAATAATAATGATAGTCTGTTTTTGTGGCATGAAAAATTTCAAAGCAACGACAAACTCGTATATACAAGACGCGGAAGCGAAAATCGAGTCGCAGCTCGTGACGTCACAGATGACCACGCGAGAGGGAAAACGAGAAGTATTAAGTATGGGAAGCCGTTGGTATAAACCAATGTCTTCTGTTATCAATTATAGGCATTGAAGAATATTTGTGGAGATTTCGTAGTTCATTTTGTTCAGGTTAAGTTTCAACTGTTTTATGTATATAGCTTCAAGAATTTTTTGGTTATTGTTTTCATGTTTAAGTAAAGTTGTGTTTTCATCAAGGATTTTCGGAATTGTGTACGTGGCTAGGCATATATATATATATATATATATATATATATATATATATATATATATATGTGTGTGTGTGTGTGTGTGTGTGTATGTATATAGCGGCCATAGTATAAGGAACGGAAACAACAAAGACATAAATATGTGTATTACTTAAGAAGTCATGCATGATTAGCAATGAAATTTTTACCGAATAAAGATTAGGGTGTAATGCATAAATATTATGTAAATATTTGTAACTGTGTATAATACTTATGCATTACACCCTAATCTTTATTCGGTAAAAAATTCATTGCTAATCATGCAATACTTTTTAAGCAATACACATATTTATGTCGTTGTTTCCGTTCCTTATATTATCGCCGTTACTGTATATATATATATATATATATATATATATATATATATATATATATATATATATATATATATATATATATATATATATATATTTGTAGGTTCATCTGTAAGAAGATTCATGTTTCTTCACATTTCTCAGAAGTTACCATTTGAACATCAAGATTGCCAATTACCGACGAAAATTTACCTGTAAACCTTCGTTATGACTAAAGAACATTACCAATTATTCGACGGTGGAAAACACTTTTTTCTCATCATTACAGAGAATTATTATTTGCCGCTTTCTCAATATTCTCTTTTCTCTTTACCGACACTATGATAACGCAGCACTCATTGCAAATTAGACAAGACTTATAAAGAATGCCGTTCATCATAGCAATGCATTGAGTACATAGTGTAACTTTTTCGGTAAGATCGGTGGAGAAACCTTTATTGATATATGTTACGATATTATTACATAACCAGAAATGTAAGCACTATTTGGGGCCTAATGGAAATCAGGGATTTCTGGGGTCTCTAATCATATAAAAAACGGATTAGTTTGATACGGATTTTTAGCAGGATGGTTCAAAGAAAAGAGCCAGATCTTCGCCTACGAGAGTTGGTTTATCTTTGATACGAGGACGAAAAATAAACGAAATGGCGGGAAATAAGAGGAAGAAACAAGAAAATTCATCTTAATCTGGTTATCACATATATTCTGCCATAATCGCCTTCATTCGATTGCAAAAGGCATTACTTTGAAATTGCGAACTAAAATATTGTCTTTCTTTCTTTTCTTTTTTCATTCAATTAATTCTTGTTTATTCTTCTCCTCTTACTTTTTCTCCTTTTCTTATATCTACTTCATATTTCTCCTCTATATTTTACTTTTGTCTTTTCTTCATTTTTGGGTTTATTATCTTCTTTTTCTTTATTATTTGTTCATATTTAGTCTTTTCGTCAAAATTACAATTCCATCTTCATTATCTGTCTAAATCTCTGAGATGAGGTAATATGATTACTTGCATTATTTACATTATTCGGACTGTTATTCTCATCTTCATTGCCATATACACAACGTTTCGCTCTCTATATCTCTGAGATGAGGTATTATGATTACTTACATTATTTACATTATTCGGACTGTTATTCTAATCTTCATTGCCATATACACAACCTTTCGACCTCTATATATCTGAGATGAGGTATTATGATTACTTGCATAATTTTCATTATTCGGACTGTTATCCTCATCTTCATTGCCATATTCAAAACCTATCAAGGGCACATAGCCCATTCGATAAAGATGTTGGTTGGATTCAGTAACTAGACCCAAAGAGTTGTGAGTTCAATATCAGTCCACAGCAATGGTGAGCCAAAACTTGCAGAGTTGAATTAAAGCGATAATAAATTAGACATCCGGACGAGGCATGACACGTGGAGCTAGAACGATCTACCACGGTGAGCAAAAGAAAGGGTTTGGTTTAAATCACCTGAACAAACGTTATGAATATGGCAATGAAGATGAGGATAACAGTCCGAATAATGTAAACAATGCAAGTAATCATAATACCGCATCTCAGATATATAGCGGCCGAAACATTGTGAATATGGCAATGAAGATGAGGATAACATTCCGAATAATGTAAATAATGTAAGTATTCATAATACTTCATCTCAGAGATATAGAGGCCGAAACGTTGTGAATATGGCAGTGATGATTAAGATAACAGTCCGAATCATGGAAATAATGCAATTCCATCATTATTCTTATTCACTGTCCTTGTAAATTTTTTCTTATTCCACCAAATCTCCTTCTCTGTTTGAAATTTTCTTATTTCTCCTTTTTTCTCTAAATTACTTCTCTTTTTGCTTTCCACATACATTTTCAGTTTTCACCATTTTGCTGTCAACCTCTCCTTTTAATCTATGATTCCTCACTCCTTCCCTTGGCTCCTTTCCTTTATTCTTTCTTCACCATTTTCTTTTCTCGCTTCTTTTACCTGTTTCTTTTCTATTCATTTCTTCAGCTTTGTCTCCTTCTCAACTTTAGATAAGTTCAGGCGTCGGTAAATGTCATTAGTAACATTATCTTCCCTACTTATTTAGAACGAAGAAATAAATAAAAGACATGAAAAGAAAACACGTGAAACCTTTTCGATTCTTTTACCCCATAATTTTCCACGTCATTCCTCAGCTTCTAATTTCTTTCCCCACCCTTTTCTTTCTCGTCTCTTAGCACTTCATGTACAACTCATTTCAACGTCTTTCTTACCTTCGCATTCTTTTTTCACCCTTTCCTTTTCTGTCACTTCTATTACCCACTTCATTTTCTTATGCTTTCCTCGACAGCCTCTCCTTCTCATTCGTTTTCCACTCTTTTCGTTCTCTTTTACTCTCTCAATGTTCATTCTTTTCTTCCGTTTCCTCCCCTTCACACACCTCTTTCAAACTTCTCTCTACTTTTTCTTATTTCTTACTTTTTTTTCCTCTGTTTTACTCTAATGCCTTTTCTTCTTCTTTTTTCTTTCTAATTATTACCTGTCCTTATTTCATATTTTCCTTCTTTTTCTCATTTTTCCTTCATATTCTTTTCTTACGGTTTGGGTTTGGGTACTTATGAACTGGGGTAATGGTTAATAAGATTGTCAAGCTAGATCAGTTACGACTAAAAACTCGATACTGACAATGTACACCCAGACTTCAGGCCTTATGCCACATCTGAACTACGCTTAGAAAATCTTCATGGGAAAAGCATGGATCTTCTTACAGATGAACATATAAACATTTCCGTATTATCATATATATATATATATATATATATATATATATATATATATATATATATATATATATATATATATATATATAAGTTACCAAAGATTTGGTAATCCGTATAGGTAAATCCAAGGAGGATGAAATCCTGAGAGCTCAATGTAAATTCAGAACTAATAATTTAAAGAAAAACAGACCACTTTAAGGCTCCATGTAATAATTTATTTCACCATAGCCCTTTTAAAGGACGCTGGATCATCAGACATCACTTCCAAAAGGTGAAACAAAAAATGGAATGAACATATACACTTTTGACGGGTAGTATTAAGTTTATACAATTTAACAGAGAGGGCAGTGAGAAGTGGTGTAATAGACATGATCGAGTTGAGAGAGGGTTTATTTTAATATTTCTATCTATCATACTTAGTATTAGAATATATGAAGAAATATCGTCTTAAGGTGTGCTATATTTATGGGATAAAGTACTCAATATCAGAGATAGAGCGTGTGTAAATATAAAAATGAACATTGAAGTGAACACTTAGAGGCGACAGTGAACACTTAGAGGCGATATATATATATATATATATATATATATATATATATATATATATATAAATAAAAAATTGAACATAGTCTGTTTCATGCTAGATGAAATATATATATATAAATATAAAAGTGAACACAGTCTGTTTCATGCTAGATGCAATCATCGGTGACCCGATGATTGCATCTAGCATGAAACAGATGCAAATACTGTAAATAAAAGGAAGGTGAGGTTTTATATTTTACTCTTAATTATTTTATTTCTTTTGATTCATTTTAAAGAAAGAGAAATCAATCGAAAATATGGTTTGCAAGATTGCCGTAAGTTCAGGGTTCGGTAAGAAGCATTAGTATCTTTATATCCCTACTAAATATTTATTTCACGATGCATTTTTATATATTGACGTTGAGTAACACCTATTTAACATTAGAATATTTTATTAGTTTTAAATGAAGACCAGGATGCGTGACCAGTAACTATATAAAGTAAGATTTTATTTC
>CAXIWW010000138.1:0-64871 GCA_964036315.1 Acanthosepion esculentum | reverse complement strand
TTTTCTCTTCTAAACATACGTTACAATTTTTCCTAACACTATTAGGAATATGCGCAAAACCTATATTATTCCAGTCTATCTGAGTCTTCACATTTTTCTCCTTCAATTCCCAAAAATTTTTGCAATGAGCTGTCTGATATTTTAATTTGGAGTTCGTAAAAGAATGCCTATGGGTGTAACGTCTTTGTTTCCATTCTCCATAGAAATTCCAATGTAAACATTATGATTTAACCTATTTTCTTTGGGGTAAATGGTTGCTTTCTATATTTCCTTAGTAGATCTGCATTTTACCTCAACTGGACAATTTTCTCTATTCCTACAATTACAAGGTGGGATTATACTAGGTTTATTGTTTGTTCCATGGAATTTACTTAAAACATAGTTATTATGAGAGTTGATAATTTTGTACATGTTATTGATGCAGGAATAGCTTATTTTGATCGTTTTCCTATTGAAGATCTTACTTAGCGGGTTGTTTTTGTGAAAATGTTTATTTATTAACTTCAGAAAATGCTGTCCGATATTAGTATTGCATAGTTTACAGAAGATGCGGTTGAACCAAATAATTTTTCTTTTTCTATTTCTATGCCTACAACCCATTTTAAATACATATGGGGGTTACGTAGGATAATTTATTTTTAAAGCCATTTTTATGGAGAGCATTTTCGTACAATTCTTTATTTTTATGAATGTTAGACAATAGTTTACTAATTCTAGTGCCAACAGTAATCTGTCACACAATGGCATAGGGGTGGTTGGAATTAACATTAATATAGTTGGGGGTTTCAAGTTCTTTATGGTAAGGATTAAAGGTATTATTATTATTAAGGTTAAGAGTGATATCTAAATAATCTACTATTTTGAGGTTAGCAGAACTTTCAATCCTAAACCCTAGTAATTCAAAGGCCCTAATTATTTTCTTCTCTAACTTCACAGTTATTGGACCATTGCTATTGGTAATGAAAATGAGTCCATCATCTCTTTATAGGCCTACTAGGTTTAGATCTACAATTCTACTCAGTATATCTAAAATATAAAAACAAACTAGATCAGCAACCTGGGCTGAATCATATGCTCCCATAGAGACATCAAAATCGTCATTACAGCACTTAATCCAAGTAGAATCATTAACTGCTAACAGTGATTTCCTGGGTTAAGATGATATTAGTCTCATCATCCATTATCCCCATATGGTTTTTCGCAAAGTTGCTACAACTAAGAGGTCCCTGGAGATAGAGGAATAAAAATCTATTATATCAAACTTAATAAAAGTTGCTCTTTCTTTATCATTCATATTGGCAAACCATTTGATAGTATCTGACAAATCCTTCCAAAGATTAGCACAGGTTGTAATTAATAGTTTATCATTTATTTTTTAATTATATTTTTTGAGATTAGACCTAGTTCAAGTTCAGATTTATTAATCTAGACTGTATATTATTAGTTAAGTTTATGGTCCTTTATGAATCTTCCCCATTCTATCTGCAATATTTAAATTATTAGCTAACTTGGCAGTCTCATTGTTGATCTCAGATATCCTACTGTTATTTCTATCATGTTTATGTGTCTGTTATTTTGTCTGTGAGAATTTTATGGTAGTGTGAGGGGGTTACATTTATAAATGTTTTTAGATTTATCAGCTCTAACCCAATGTCATTGGAATTTTTAATAGTTTTTATGTTCTGGTTTAATTTTTCTTGAATTTGTTGGACTGCTTACTGAATTTCATTTTTCTAACTATGTTAAACAAGTCTTTTTCAAAAGGATCCAGGAATTTGCAGGAAGGGGGAATTGGGGGGTGTAGATTGTAGGTTTCATATTTGTGATAGAAATGTGCTTTCCATCATAATCTTTTCACAAATTCAACAACTTTATCAGTGAGAGACAGTTTGAACGAGTGAAAAGAAGGATATGGGATGTTTTTTAGAGAGTATTCTGTGCAGAACTTATCCATGATGGTAGGTAGTAGAGATAGTTAAAAATTTCCAGAAAAATTAATTAGACTATATATAAAATGAATATTTTTATAGATATTTTGCATAATTTACAAAACAAACATTTATCAAAAATTAATTTCAATGTAAAATAGAAATTATGAACAAATGTTTTACTGAAATTTTTTTTCATGCAGAATTCACAATATTTACATTTCAGAAATTTACATATTTAAAAAAATATCAACATTTTTAATCAATAACTTTAAAAATGCATAAATAATTCTCATATTACTATTTTCAAAACTTAAGATTTTCAATATTTATAAACCTTTAAAATCTCAAGAACTAGCATAGCATTCCAAAATGAAAAATAATTTCTCTAGTGAATTCCTAATGTTTATTTTTGAAAAATGAAGACAGAATAAAATTATCTTTGTGTCAAAATCAATACCTTATTCATTAGACATTCAATATCATTTCAGTTACCAAGAGGATTTGAGTGTTACACATAAATAACTAATTTTGTAAAGGTATCTGTTTTCAAAACTGAACAAGTTTTAAGATATGCATACAAAACATTTATTCAATAGGAAATCCTGAATAAGACAAAGTGCTTATATGAAAATGACCTGTAAGAGTAATAAAATTTTGTATTCAGATTTTTATATTTCTTTATACATATTATAAAATGTAAAATTTAATCTTTTAATTTGTATAAGAAAAGTTAGCAGTAACAAATAAGTAGGTAGGAAATGTTAAAAGCAAATTTTTTTTTAATTCCTTTTTAACTTTCAGATCTTATCAAGTAGAAATTGCCTGTAGATTACACAAGTCATTTGATTAAAAAGTTTTAAAAAGGAGGAGAAATTCAAATAAGAAAATTATCCAAAGACAGATTTCATATTTAGTTAAAAAAAATTAAACAAAAATGAAAATGTCAAACCTTGAAAATCTTCAAACAAAGTAGCAAAATCTGATTTTAGAGCTTCTTCATTTTCTTTGGCAATTTTTTCTTTGATTTCTGATTGCTCTTTTGCTTCCTTCAGTAGATCAGTCAGCTGAGGCAATTCCCCTCGCTCAAAAATCATTTTTGTCTTTTCACGGATCACTGCATGATCATGATCATTGATAGCATCAAATGTTTTTCTTCCAATAGATTCAAGAACATCCAGACTTCCTGTGACAAGGTTCTTGCTCTACAAATAAAAGATTCTGAAAATTGATACAATATCTAATGTATTTAATAAAATAATGCTTTCTGAATAACAAAATTGCCTGTTCCTAAAGAAATATGCATTAAATATTCAATAATCACAAACTTTTCTAGAATTTAAAAAAAAACTGTTCTCAATGTCTTAATATTCAAAAATCAGATACTTTAAAAGAAACAAAGACTTTTTCAAATTCACGTAAAGTTTAATAAAATGTTTGATATTAAAAAAGAACTTACATTTTTTAAATTGTTTTAGAAAATATTTTTTGTTTGTTGTATTAACACACAACGTAAAATTATAATATCAGTTCTAATTTAAATATTATAATCAAGTACTTTAGACTTTATAGATTTTGTCCTTTCCTGTTAAAATATTTAAATCATTCAATAATGAAATAAAAAGAAAATACCAACAACTCAAGCAAATAATTAAAAGTTATCTAATAAAAAAATGAATTTATTTTTAGTATTTTAACTGATATTTTTAAATAGTATTTTATTCATTGATTATTCAGAACAAACTTAATTCCATGAAGTTTTATTCCATTTTTTTTATGTAAACATGAAAATCCTTTGAAATCATTAAGAAAATAAATTTGTGAATCATCAATAAGATTTGAGTTGGAAGAATTTGCAGGCAGAGATTTCAGTTCAAAAAACAGTAAAGTGATTAGCTAAAACAGCAATGATAGTTCGATAGTAAGGTCAAAACAAGTTGAGAGAATAAATGAAAATATGAAACTTTTTGCCAAATATTAAGACAATAAAAATTAAATATTTAAACTATTATTTATGCGTCCATTCATAAACACACATCAATAAGATATTTTCTCGTATTTGTTTTAATGAAAACTTTTAAGAAAAAAATGTTTGATACAAGTTTCTACCTCAAGACAAAGTCTAAAAACAAAAGTCTAATCAAGAAAGCCAGAAATCTATGCAGTTTGGTAAAAAGTAAGTGAAATAAGAGCCCTTAATATTTCAATAATACTTACATATCACTTTTCATGTTTTAAAAACAAAGTTTTACAAATTTCAGTCTTAACAACAAAATGTTCATGTCATTAAATTTAACATTAAAGGATATTTTAGCAATTCTACAGTCAGAGCATTATATCACATAAATGCAATAGTAATTTTTTATATGAAACTATGTAAATATTAAATGCAGAAGAAACCTTTTCTTGAACAGCTCCTGTAAGTTTGGAAACACCCCATGCAGACCACCAACCTCCAGAACTGGCTGCATCAGGTGGCATTTCTCCAGTTTTGGTCTCATCAACAGGGAATTTGTTAGAATTATCAGAGTCTAGAAGAAAGGGGATAGAAATCAAAAAACATATTCACCATTAAATTAAGTTCATTGACAGAGAATTGTATAGAGAAATAAATATTTGCTGCATCATGTAAAACTTTTTCATCATTAGTCTATAGACTTAATGTAAGTGCTGAAAATTTCTCAGGCCAACCCATTTTGCAAAATCTGACCAAATAATCAAATGTTTTTTTTTGGTCAAGCAGATATCTTTTCTGCACCGCCATTGTGTGTGTGCATGCATGTGTGTGTGTTATATTTTGAAAGCAGAACATCTTTTATGATTTACTTTTCTATCAAAAAATATGAGTTGTATCATTTGATTAAAATATCCAGATTTTCAAAATGATTAACTTGCTTCATAACAGAAATTATTTTAGAATTAGTTCATTATAAAATAATTGTAAGTCGATTCAATTGTTATACTGATATTTTTTTAAATAATTTTAAAGTAAATCCTGTTAGAACTAAGAAATTTTGAAAGTTTTGTCTTTATAGAATAGAACAAATTCCAAAGATTCTGTGTACATGAAGAAAGTATTTATCATTGCATTTTATTGAAAGTCAGCACAGAAATTAACAAGGTGTATAGATAAGACAGCCAAGAAACCATTTGTATTAATGAAAGGAAAGTAATAATCTGCTGCAGTTTTTACTAAAGAGTATTCAATAAATTATATCAGGTAGTTAAAATTATAAATAAATTAGAATGATTGAAAAATAATTTGTATTTATAGATTATTTCAATAAAGGATTTTACATTAAAACCCATTCTTCTGCAACTATTTCCAGAAAATTTAGCATATATTGCAAATAAATGTTCAGATAAAAAAATAATAATAGTTTAAATAATAATGTTTGGGAACAAAATGCACTTTTTGTAAATATATATTTAAATACATTTTAACATGGATAAACTTTTACCTTTTTCTGGGTGTAAACGCATACTTTCATTTTCTTTTGCTTCACAAGCAAGTTCTTCTGGAGTCGGCACACCTGACAACCCAGATTCCACTGTGTCTATGATTGTATTGACACCATCACCTACGGGAAATTATGTTAATAACAATTAACAAAAACAAAAGGCAATTGAAATATGTTATAATGGATAATTCTACAATCTAAAAAGATAAAGTGATGACATTAAGACCAGTTACATAGTTTCTATCATAAGCAATTGTTAAAGAAACAATTAAAGATTATTAATTCTAAACTGGATTTGTTGTATTTAGTAACACAACATTTCAGCCAGCTATGGTGCCCTCTGGTCTTCTTCAGGTATCTGTCAATCTGGGTAAGCTTCAGGAAATTTCAAAACAAACTTAATTTAATCTACGAGGGTAGATTGTTCTCATTTCATTGTCCTTGTTTAGGGATATCTCATCTTGGTCTTTTTTTAATAGTGCTCAGTTATTGCTAACTTTGTTTCCACTGAGTCTGTACTACCTAGTATAGGGATTGAACACCCAATTACTATACCACTAAATTCACAAATCTCACGGGACAAACGTGAATACTAAAATGCTAAGTTAGACCCAAAGTTTCTATGATTATTAATGAAAACCTGAAGCATTTATTCAGATTGAGCATATTAAAAGTTTGTTTTTTTAAATTCAAAAAACCTTTTAAGTTTTTAGTAAAAAAAAATAAATATGTAAAATGATAAATTGGACCGTTTGTATCTGTTAGGTTCACTAAACAGAAATTTTATCTTTTTGTTTAACGCTATAGCATGACTATCTAGTTGAAAAAAATAATGTTATGTTTACATTTGTAGTACAAGCAATAGCCACTGGAGGGCCATCAATTTTAATTTCTTGATATTCATTAACTTACAAGTCATCACAAAAGTATCATTTAATGTTAAGTACATATTTATTGCTGCAATAAAAGTCAAGTAAAATATAATTTTCAAAATATGCAGATATTTGAATTCTTGTGAAATTGTTATGGTGAAACACACCTAGTCTATAGATAATAGACTCTCCCATCTAATATAAGTAAGAGTCAGTGAGGGTCGGCGGAGGTCGAATACGAAAGTAGTCAGCTACCACAACTAGATTACTCTGCGTAATACTTATTATAACAAGTTCCTAACGTTTTTGTACGTTGAACCTATTTAGGACCAAATTTAGTCCAAATACAGTTTCCACTGAGGAAATAACTTTACAACAACTTTGGCGGCGAGGATTCACACTCATATGGAGGAAGAGAAAGTTCGTTCGCCACAATGGTTTTGGCGGCGAGGATTTGCACTCATACGGAGGAAGAAAAAGTTTGTTCGCCACAGTGGTTTTGGCGAGGAAATTCACACTCATACGGAAGAAGAAAATTTTTGTTCACCACAAATAACGTGGGCGACAAAGTCTCGGATTTACACTTTAAAAAAAAAAAAAACTTGGCAAATTTTTTCGCAAGCCAAGACGTCAATTTAGTGACAAAAAAATATGTTGTATTCTCAACTAAGAAAAGAAATATTTTTCTTGATAAGACAGTTTGCTCAAATAGGGCACGAATTGCAAATTCTTTGAACCCCCCCCCTACAGTCTTTAGGCATTGTGTAAACATTTAAAAAAAAAAAAAAAATGGAGGAATGCAAAAGTCTATTCCAGGAATTTTTAAGTTCCAGTTGAAACAACAAACGAAAATGTTAGAACAAAAAACATTCCAAATGCAGTTACAGGAGGAAACTTTCAATAGACAAATGTAATTCCAACAAAAAATGGAACAGATGCATGGGGAGTTTCAAAACAAAATTCTGGAAATAACTGAGAAGAGGAAAGAGAAAAGTCTACAAAATTATTCTTTCCCAGAGAATACAATATGGAATTCAATTGAAATATTCACATACAGTCCAGATGAAGAGATAACTTTTGAAGAATATTATAAAAAATATACAGACATGTATAACAAGGACTGTCACTCATGGTCTGAAGGAAAGAAGGTTAGGCTTCTTTTAAGCAAATTAGGAACTGCTGAGCATAACAAATTGGTAAACTACATTTTACTGAAAAAAACTAACGAGTTGACATTTACCGAGGCGGTAAATATATTAAGTGAATTATTTAGTAAAAAGACATCTTTGTTCCACAAGAGGTGGAAATGTTTGAATTTGATGAAAGATGACGAACATGACTATATAACGTACGCAGCCAATGTGAATAAGCATTGTGAAGAATTCAAGCTAGCAGAGTTAAGCGCAGACAATTTTAAGTGCTTGGTGTTTGTTCAGGAGCTGGTAGCGGAAAAATTAGTTGAGAAAATTAGTACTGGCAAAAATTGGAAAGCAATCCAAGTATTACAGTAAAGAAATTGGCAGAAGACTGCACAAGATATGTCAGCGTAAAAAAAGACGCAAAAAAGATAGAACAGTCTGGCGTTTCGCATGTAAGAAAAATACACTACAAAGAAGTCAGTCTAACAAAAAGAATTATAAAATTGCAGATTATCAAGCAAAAAGTTAAATACCAGAGAAAAACAAACAAAAACTCCTGAAGCCATGTTTTGCTTGCGGTGAACTACACTGGTACAGATATTGCAATTTTAGGAATAAAAAATATTTCAAGTGTGGAAGAGTTGGGCATAAAAGCACACATTGCCAGTCAAAAAATAAAGGAAATAAAATAAGAAAACTAAAGTCCAACGAGGTAAACGATGGAATAACTAGAAAATTTGTTACCGTTGAAATAAGTAATAAAAAAATAAAAATGCAACTTGACACTGGTTTGGATCTATCTATCATAAATTTGCATACGTGGAAGAAGTTGGGGAAACCAACTTTAATGAAGACAAAGAAAATCGCGAAGTCAGTGACGGGAGAAAAAATACAATTTATTGGAGAACTTGTTACAAACGTCACGTTAAATAAAAAAAACACGAAAAGTTAAACTATTTGTCATGGAAAATACCACAAACTTACTTGGTAAGAATTGGATAACAGAATTTCAATTATGGGATCTACCAATAAATTCTTTCTGTTACAAGGTAGAAAGTTTAAGCTCCGAAGCCCAAAAATTAATAAAGAAACTTAAGGAAACATTTCCTACTGTTTTTTCTCCAGTGTTGGGAACGTGTACCAAGATGGAGGAAAAATTCTTTCTAAAAGAAAATGCTCAGGCGGTATTCAAAAAGAAAAGGAATGTGCCATTTGCCTCACTGGAACAGATAGATAAAGAATTGGACAGATTAGAGAAATCCGGTGTACTCAAAAAAGTTGACTATAGTGATTGGGCAGCTCCGACGGTATACGTGAAAAAAAAAAAAAAAGTCTAATTATTACCAAAAAAGACAAAGCCAGGTTGAGAAAAATTTATTCAAGTAAAGAAATACAATCCTGGTGAAAAAGTATACTTTAAGGTATATAAACAGAATAAATCATTCTGGGAGATTGGAAAAATAGAAAAGCGGACTGGCAACATGATGTACTTCGTGAAAGGTGAAAAATTAATGTGCAGACAGCACATTAACCAGATCAGACGACACTCTTCAGACATGGTTGACAGCGGTCTTGCAGAAGAAACACCTATGGAGGTGATTTTTGATACATTTGATCTACCAACGCCAGCAACGATGTTACCTGAGGTACGCCGATCCAAGAGAAAAAGAAAGGCAACTGATCATTTGAAAATGGATCCAAAACGTAGGAGATACGCTACGATGTTGCTAAAAAAATGAAGTTTTTTTTTGTTTTTTCTTTTTCTGTAAAAAAAAAAAAAAAAAAATATAAAATAAAAATGAAGAAAACTCTTTTACTCCTACGGAGTAAAGTTTTAGGAGGGGGGGGTGTTATGGTGAAACACACCTAGTCTATAGATAATAGACTCTCCCATCTAATATAAATAGGAGTCAGTGAGGGACGACGGGAGTCGGATACGAAAGTAGTCAGCTACCACAACTAGATTACTCTGCGTAAAACTTATTATAACAAGTTCCTAACTTTTTTGTATGTTGAACCTATTTAGGACCAAATTTAGTCCAAATACAGTTTCCACTGAGGAAATAACTCTACAACAGAAATTCTCCCAGATATTTAAGTTATATATGATCCAAGAGTTCATAATGGCAATGATTTTCAAATAAACTATGATACAATAAATACACTGTTCAAATCTATGATCTCTTATTAGTATCCATTTAGGTGTTCCATATTTAACAAACTTACAATCAGAGCTGGATTATGACTTTTTGAGGCTCCTAGGCCAATGAAAGTATGTATCCCCACTTAGACAAAGTCACCCTGTAACTTGCCTGCACCCATCTTGAATATTTTTTTACTTGTGATATATTTTGCAAAATTTACATTGCTCAAAGTAAATTTATGGCAAATTCATTAATAAACTAGAATAACTATCTTTTGTTTGTCAATAAATATATTCATGAAATACCATTATTTTACTTTTAACCAAATTAACACAACACATCCATAGTAAAAAAAACAGACTTTTTACAACCAGCATTATAACAATAAAAATAAAGGAGTGTGTCATATTGATATCATTTTAGTTTATAAAACTATTTAGAAGTTATAACATCTAGAAAATTAAAATTATAAAAAATGTTATAAAAATTTCTAAGATTTAAACATTCTGAACTAAAATCAAACAAGTTATCTACTTGAAACAATGACAAACTAAAACATTCTTTTCCTTGTTTTGCTTCCTGCAAAGTCAAATAAAGGAGTGTTATATTGATACAAATGTATTATTTCATGATTCTGTCTATATTTCTGAAATAAAGGGTTCGGTTCGAAATTCCAACCACCTGAAGAAGGCCTGAGCGTACAACGGCCGAAACGTTGTGACAAATATGGCGACAAAGATGAGGACAATAGTCCGACTAATGTAAATACTGTATTTCATGATTATAACCTTTTTCACATAATTCTATTCTTAAATCTTAAAGGACTCATTGTAGGCTTTCTGTTTCACATTTCTAAGTTCTGAGACTTTGAAACTAGTTGACTTTAAAATGCATCCATAGTAAATTATGTAAGTAGGTGCTGAAAAATTCTTGGCCTGATAAAAAAGGCTTCCAAGAAAATAACTTTTAAGTTTTGGTGTTTGAACATTTAGTTATATTTTGGAAATGGTTTGGCTTGAAAATGTTTCAGCAGCCCTTCACATGGAATATCAATTGGAAAACTTGATGTTAAAGCAAGAAAATTATTGTGTGTTTATATATTGGCAGCTCAGTTATTACAAAGATGCCTGATACAGTATTGCAGCAAAATAAAATGGAAAGATAAATACAACAATATTTTGTTCAAATAAGGAAATTTACTACTGATATTGGACTTACCTAATTGTGATGTGAAAGTTGAAACTGAGGAAGCTGCAGCTCCAATAATTGAGGAACTCCACTTTGTCCAACCCCAACCAGACTGTTGTGCTTGCTGGGGAAATAAACAAATAAAAATACTCAATACTAAGTCAGATATCAATTCAACCCACAATAAAATAAAATAACTCTAATTCACTAAACATTTCCCAACTATTAAAATTATTTAAAAATCAACAATTTTTTCAAGATCACAGAAAATAAGCATTAAAAACTTCACAAATAATAAAATGGAAAATTTCATCATAATCTGCTCAAAGAAGCTAATATCCCAATATTTATAAATCCAGTGGATCTCTTTAAAATTTTGACTCCTAAATTGGTTAGATCCAGTGATCCAACTCAGTTGTAAACATAATTTGTGCATAATTGAATTTTCTCATTAAGAGTTTGATTTCTTATTCTATTTTCCTTTCTTTTAAATAACTACAGAAAAATTCAAAGAAAATCACTTCAGTAATTAAAATAAAAACAGATTCTTACCTTTTCAAATTTTTCATCACATATTTGTGGATGAGGACATGTTATATCTTGAGATTGCTTAACTTCTTCCTTTTTGTCTGTTCTCTTTTCATTCTCCTCATTGGATTCTTTTGCACTGTTGCTTTCACAGAACAAATTATTTCTGCTAGTCCGATTGCTGTCATCACTTTCATCAGTAATGTGAATTTCTTCAAGATCTGGCTTTGAGGAAAGCATGTTATCCATCTGAATGGAAGGGGTTTCTGTTGAAACAACACTATCAGAACTGTCAAAGGACAATTTTTCAGCAGATTCTTCCCCTTTGGATTTTGATCGTTTATTCTTTTTCTTCTTACTTTTATTCAAATTATTGATCGACATTGTTTCCTTTTCATTAGATTCTTTTCGTGACAATTTTTTATTATCTATGAAAGCAGTAGATGTTTTAGCTGCTGGTTTTTTATCACTTGCAACAAACTGACTTGTTTCCACTTCTTCATCTGCACTTGTGAATGCAGCTTCATCTTCAGAGTCTGACATTCCAATGGAAAAAAATTAAATGCCTGTTGAATAGAATGGACATATAGTTTTTAAATATCACATACATAGATCTTTATTTGGTGACAAAAATATATAACAATTGAAAGTAAGCAAATCCTTTTCACAAAATTCCATATTGCAGGCCAAATGAGGAATATCAGACGTTATATTTTTATAAACTAAAACTAGTAATATAAAAAAAGTTTTCAAAATTTTCAAAGTATGAAAATAAACTTAGAAATCTCATGCCAAGCAATATAGCAAAACTGATTTAGAGAATGACAGTTATGGTCACTCATATTGCTCAATCTGGACTTGACAGAATTTTGCGTTAACTTTGAATGTCAAGCTTTAAAAAATTCTACAAAATAACATGACCATTTCCAGTAGGAAAGGAGATGAAAAGAAAGCAGTACCAAACAGAAAAAGTAAAAAAGAACATTATAAGGATTATGAGCAAACATTAAATTAGTATAGGATAACTTTTTTTTATCAACTATGAGGAACAGTAAGTGCTTTATGATTGGTTATCTAGACAGGTGACCCGTCTAGATAACCAATCATAAAACACAGTTGGAATCTGATGTAAATAAAATTTTTAAAGAAAATATTTTTTAAAATATATTCTAATTACTGAGATGATGAATAATTATTATACATTGATTTATTCTGTTGTTTGCATATTGGTTCTTAGTTAAGAACTTCTTACAATGCTTACAATGCTTGTTATATTTTGAAACAATAAATTTGGAAAGTTAAAATTTCTAATAACAGGCACACAACGAAGGATCTACAAAGTTGAATTGATGGGACTATAACAATTGAATTAAATCAGTGTATTACAAACTCCGGCTTTACTATTGAGTAATAAACTAATGTTTATTTTTATATGAAATACAGAAATACTGTAGAATATAATGACCCCATAATTATCATTGACCTGAAAACTCAGTTTCTCTTGTTTTTGTTATGAACAATAATAGAATCAGCTTGCAGGGTAACTAACTTAAACAGTACTACACTACAGGTTTATCAACAAAATAAAAACGAATTAGAAAACTAAATGAAGATTCATAAGAAAATTTCTATTTGTCATAGTAAAGAGTGAAATAAACTGAAGTCGCTTTTTCACTGAAATATGTTTTTTATTAAAAAGAAAATCTGGGAAATTTGATTTGGGAAAAACATTTGTTTTACAAACCCACAAAAAAATCTGAATGAACAAACTAAAACAGGTACAACAAAACTAGATTGACTCAAAATTTCATTGTTTGATTGCTTTAGCATTTCATTTTAAAAAGTAACAAAAATAGAAAAAGTAAAAAGGAAAATTCGTTTTTGATTGCATTTCGACAGCTGTCATCAGCACTTGCGTATTTTTTGTTTACTACTGATTCTAAAACTGAAAATGAAAAGAAGTGATCAACAACAATTTTTTTTCACTCAGCATGTTTGTTTTTTAGAAAGGTCTCAAAGGAAAAAGCAAAACATTTATGAAGTTATTTTATGGATAACTAATATAAATACCAAATTATCAGCTTCTTCCGGAGAACCAAAGTCCAAAACAATTGATTCTCTTAAACTAAAAGCCACATTAGCCAAACTGAACAGAAACAAGGCAGCTTCGCCAGACGGAATTGTAACAGAAATGCTGGGAGCCTTAGATGACTTTGGCATAGACAAGATCACCGAAATAACAAATGAAATCTACAACATACTGGAAGTCCTCAACAGATCTATCTTCATAGCTATGCCTAAGAAACCAGGTGCAAATG
Source organism: Acanthosepion esculentum (assembly GCA_964036315.1). Taxonomy (NCBI): domain Eukaryota; kingdom Metazoa; phylum Mollusca; class Cephalopoda; order Sepiida; family Sepiidae; genus Acanthosepion; species Acanthosepion esculentum. The sequence continues at coordinate 51,293 of CAXIWW010000138.1, read as the reverse complement.
AATGCGAACTCCACCGAACAATAAGCCTAACGAGCCACGTGACAAAAAAACTCATCATCCCTATTCTGATGAATAGAGTGCACAGCAGAATCAGGCCAGAGATAGAACAAGAACGGTGCAGGTTCATTAAAGATACCAGAACAAGGAACGCGATATTCATGCTCAGAATGTTATCAGAAAGAGCAATACAGATGCAGAAGGACGTGTACCTATGTTTCATAGACTATGCAAAGGCTTTCGACAAAGTATGCCACAAGGATCTGCTGGAACTGCTCAGCAACCTTGACATATTCGGGAAAGATATCAGAATAATCAAGAACCTCTACTTACAGCAAACTACAGCATGCACTTGCTCGAATCAATTATTTTGGTTCTTAGTAACTAAGAAGAGTCTTAGACCGACTGAAAACACTAGCAATCAATAAAAAGCGCCCGGAATTAGTTAATATTAATAATATTCCCTCAAGAAAAATTAAAAGTAAAAAAAAAAACAACCAGACAAAAAAAATATTACAGCTTGACGTCTACTTGATATTTCCGATCTTTATAGAAACTTGTGTCTTAATTATTTTTTTAAAAATCCAAACAAGAGTAACCAAGAGCTGAGAAAAAGAATTTAAAAAAGAGAATTTCTGGGTGGACAGTATCACTCGAAGAAAAATGTCAAAAGATCGTGGAACAAAACAAAATTTATAAAACGGTATTCCAAATTATAAACGATAGTATTTTTTGTTTTTTTAATTAATTATTAATCGAACTTTTCGGCTAAGTTTGTCACTTTCCAATTTTTAAATTTCAAGTGCAAGATAATTATTTATTCACTAAAAATTATTAGCAAGTTTTTAAGTCGAAATTATTTCGACGTGGAAAATATTTTTAGAATATTTTTGAAAATTACTGACGAGTACGATTGATTCTATTCTACAATAAAATTTAGTGGAAGTAGAATTTCAATTAATTTTTTAAAAATTTTAATTTAAAAGAATAATAATTAATTAAGTAATTTGATAAGTGCATTGAATAAAGTTGAAATAAAATGTGATGCTCCACTGAAGACCGAATGAAAAAATATTGGAGTTGAAACTTAAAACTGAAAGTTTCGAACATTTGCGAAATCGGTTTTTACATCGTGTTTTGGAGTGTAAACAAATTTCGCAAACATAAAAGTAAACTTTCTCCTTTCTAATGGAACAAAGTTTATAAAAGATCGAATTTTCGGTACAAATTTTCGGGGCATTTTTCGCATAATCTTCGACTGATTTCATTTTCCTAATTTCTTAATATACAAATTTAAATTTTAACAGTTTTTTAGTGTGATGTGAAATTTAGCAAATAATTCAAAAGGATTTTTTTTAAAACGTACGTGAGATATTTTCAAAGTATTTTTTAATTTTTTTTATTCTTTCATAAAAATTTTAAAAAAAAGAATTAAAAAGGTCAGAATGGAAATAAAGACCAAAATCTGATTATTTGAAAAGATAATTAAAATTAACTTTTCAGTTTTTAAATTTTTCTCAAAATAATAGACATTATTAATTATTAAATAAAAAAAATTATAAAATTTTGTCAAGACAAATTAAATAATTTATAAAGCTTCAACAAGGTGACAACTGTGAATTGCAAAAATCTGTTTTTTGCTTAATTTTCAACACAAAAAACTTCCATTTATTTTTTTTACAAAAAAAACTGTCTATCAAGGCAAGAATTACAATTCTTCAGTAAATGTGAATATGTCAAGACAGGATCTTTTTAAATCCATTTTTCTTAATTGTCAACTCAATAGCAAAAATGACGATCAATTAACAATTTAGGAAAGAGATTTACTAAAAAACAAGATCAGCAAATAAAATGTTTCAATATTTACAAAAAAAACTACACTTGAGTTTTAAAATGGATGGATTAGAGAGAATAACAATCAACTATTGACAAAAACAAATCAATATTTTTGAGTGGGTGGTTCTTGTGACAAATTATAAACGAAATCTATGAAAAAAGATTTTTTTTCGATTATTAAAAACAAAATTCACTCAAACCATTTTTCGTCGAATTTTCGGAAAAATTTCTTCATTCATCCGTTTTTTAAAAACACTTCTTTTTTAAGTTAATGTGTTAAAGATTTTAACACATTATCTAGAAAATCTGATTTTAAATCTTATAAAATACAAAAATTATTACAGTCCTAATTTTGGTGTTAGTGTTCAGTTATCAATTAAATTATTATTGTTTAAAGTTAAGGATACGTTTTTTTGTTTGTTTTGTTTTTACAAACAGACTACTAGTGATTTGCAAAAATATTTTTATTGTCTGCTAAAGAATTAATATGATTAAAATTGAAAAATTATTAAATGAAGTTATTTTTAGAAACTTCTTACAATTTACTATTTAATTTATTCATCAAATTTTAATTTTTACTTATTTATGTAGTAAAAAAGTATTTTTTTTTTCAGAGAATTTTACTATCGCCAAAAAATTTGTATTGGAAAATTTAAGTTATTAAATAAGGTAATTTATTTTAAAATTTTCTTAAAGTGAATCAAATTTTCTAAAAGGATTCTTTATTAAATTGAATTATTGTCATCAAATTATATGGGATACTTGCCAATTCCAGAAGCAGGAGAAAAAAAACTTAATATTTTTTTTTTTTTTTTGTTGTTGTTGTGAAGCAAAACCCGACTTGTGGACACGTCTACAAAAATAACGTCATTCCAAATAATGTGAAGATTTTTATACCGCTGTAGCAAGTAGCAGATTTACAACCAGTATTTTACAGGATCTTTATTGGAATACACACACATTTTTAAAAATTATTTATTCATAAGTGGTGATGAAAAAACTTGCTCATGATATAAAAAGAGCTGAGGATTTTATGACAAATGTTCTGATCACAAATCCCAATATTCACCTTTGTAATTATCAATATTTAATTTAAGAGGATCTTGACCACCCCCTTGTTTCCTAAATACTGAAAAACTCATTTTCTACACATTTATTTCATAAATTGTACTCAACCTGGAAGTTTATAGTGATAAAGAAAATTAATTAAACTTTAATTAGGGGCCTCCTCCTCACATAAAGACTGTGAAACAAGAATAGAAACTTAATTATAATATTGTCTGGTTTAAAAATGAAACAAAATGCATAACAATTGAACATTTTAGTTTTTATCATAATTCACTTCAAATTATCATTTTACTATAATGTGTAGAATTGATTAGCAAAAACTATTTATAAAAATAATTTAGATGCAGATAATCTCTCATCTTATTGTTATAAATGCGCATATGGTAGCAAAATAGAACAAATGAAACAATAAATACTGCCGGTGAGACAAAAAGAAAAGAAAAGAAGAATAAAATTCTTTCTCGTACTGAGACAGAGAATGTGAGGGAAATGTCTTTTTGTGGGCTAGGAAAGCAACTTGCAGGAAAGGTAGAGTTGGTAGAGCCTGTAGTTGATGCATATATTGGGTTGGTTGACAAAAGTCACTGGTGATAATGTTGACAGTTTGCCCGTTCACATTGATTCCATTCTAGTATTATGAGCGGCATTCTTAAAAGCAAAGGTAGTGGATCATGACTCATCATGTTTTGGGGTTTTTTTTGTTCTTTCTCAGCAACATTCATGATTTGGCTACTTTTGTATTGTATTTTATATTTTTTAAGAAGATTTGTTTTGTGAACAGGGTGTAATATTTGGAGCCTCTGCATTTTTATTTTTGCTTTCTTAGCTTTCACAATGCAACTAACATGTAGAGTGAAACAGAAAGAGACCTAATTTGAAGCAAACTTTAACACCTCCCCATAGATCTCAATCTGATTCATAGGTAGTAGGTGGATATGAGCAGAAAGGATGTATGTATTTATGTTGATGTAGGAAATTCAGTCATCCAGGTATTTTATATATTAAAAATCCAAATTTTAAGCAATAATAAAATAAAAATAAAGAAAACATGCATATGACTGTTAAATAAATCATTTGTATTTGCAAACATATGTACATGAATTCAAAAGAGTTAAAAAGTATTAAAATATAGTCTTTAGTTGAGTTAAAGTCTTTTGGTAGTTGGTCCACAGAATAATTCTATCTTTTAGAAAAGACTTTTAAATAGTTGGTTCACAGAAAAAAATGTGTAGTTGAAAAAAAGTCTTTTATCATTAGCAAAGATTCACTGACTATCCTTGTTGTTGGAGATGATTCATTTGAAGTTGCTGACTGGTTGTCCATGCAGTTGCTGAAGACATTTTGTTTGAAGTCAGTGACATGTTTCTTTCAGCATACACTGGGGAGGGTTGGGACAGTTGCTTGTTGAAATCTGTGGGTTTTTATAATAAATTTTTCCTGAAAGTAAGCTTGAGAAAAATAGTGTTTTAGTTTTCTTTGATTGGTCAAATATTTCACATAGTGATGTTAATTTCTAAGCAATAGACACTTTGATTTAAATGGTATGTTGTATTGTGAAATATTTTTGGCATGTTTGTAATATTGTCTGTTATTGGGTAGAAAATAAAGTATTGGCATATTTTAATATGGTATGTATGTGTCTATATAATTGTACTGAAAATAGGATTTAGTTAGGTATGATCAGTTTAGGTGTGTTTTGACTATTCCTGATCATTAAGACAGAGATGCTGGGTTCCAAATAAAATTGGTGGTGGTACTTTTGGGAGATTGTAACACAGTTGTCACTGATATCTAGAGAAATACTAACATATAGTTAATTAGCAAGATCTATTAAAATTAAGATGATTGGGGTGGAGATATATCAATGTCAAATTGGAGGGAGGAATCATCTATATAAACAAGAGCCCCACAGAGACAGATGGAAAAATTGCCCCAACAAGGAAGATCACCAGAGATTCATTTCAGTCATATTTCCTGTGACTGAAACAAATGGAGTCAGATGGAGACAGACACAGGAGGAGTCAGCTCTGAGCTGCCTGAGATTGTTCATAAGATAGCCATCAATAAAGAGCACACCTATTGTAGTTAGAATGAAAACATAGACACGTGCATGATGGAAAAATCGAGTGATGATATCCAAGTTGGATTTGAAGAATTGAGGGAGAGTCAACTGGTTGGTTACTGCTTTATGATTGCTGCCCACTTATTGCTTGTTGATGTTGAGAATTTCTGTGCAGGTGAGACCAGGGTACTCCATTTCATTAGTTCACCTGCTGCATGCTGACACCAGTTGTTATGTTCCAATTCTGGTTGGATGAGAAAACAAACAAAAACATCAATAAACTGCCTGTGAGGCAAAAAGAAAGAAGACAAGAATTGTTAATACAAAATTCTTTGTATTGCCAAATCACCATTCTGCTGTAGAGAACTTAATTTTACAGTAGATAATAGAGACATTTTATTCAACCAGTTTTTCTTTATATAATCTGTTGTTAGAGTTATCAACAGTGTTATGTATTTTATTGAAGGAGTTCTTATTCCATCCTCATTCAGAAGTTGCCCTTGGTTGCAAAGTGACAAAAGTTACCATGGCTACAGAAAGGAATTACACAACTATGTCTGTGGTACACAGAGGGGTCCACACTAGTCAATCCCAATATTTTGGGAAACCTGAATCAGCCCTATTGAGATGATGCACAAGCCCCAACCAGGGAGGGAAAAGAGAGCCGGATGACCTGTGAGGTCAGTATGTATTATATGATGTGAATGGAATGTCTCTTTGTGGGTAAGAGAAGCAACTTGGTGGACAGGTAGAGTTGGTAGGACCTGGAGTTAATGCGTGTGTTGGGTAGGTCACAGGTGGTGACATTGGGTAGGTTAACTTGCCCAAGGTCACTAGTGTTGATGGTGACAACTTGCCTGTTCACTGCAATTCTGTTCCAGTGTTATGAGCATCATTCTTTAAAGCAAATGTGATGGATCATGACATCATTTTTTCTTCATGTTTTTTTCTTTGTGATTGACTTTTTTTATATTGTTTTATATTTTTTGAGGAGATTTTTTTGTGAGCGGGATGTGATGCTCAGTGCTCCCGCACATAACGAGGTCTAATTTGAAGCAGAATATAACATTATTGTTGTTTTTATTACATTTTGATTGTTACATTCTATGACTGCATTTCACATAGAATGTCATGATTTTTTAAACTTTGATAAACACAAGTTGGTGGGAAGACTACTAAAAAAAAATAGTAAAAAAATACTTAAAGAAATTACAACTTGCTGACAATAATTTGATTCTGCAAACTTATTGTTCCGGATATTCAACTGAATTGTATTATTTCACTGAAGGATCATTTTTCAGATTAAATATGGTTTTCTTCTTCAATATTAATTTTCAGGAGTTAAACAAAAACAGCAAAAAGGTGAATTTTCTGTGCAGTCAAAATTTGGAGTCTCTTTTTAAAAAAAAAGATGGAGGGTACAACAGAAAAGTGAAAGTGGCAGTGAATCTACACACATTTGATTGGTGCTTTTTGGTAAGTGTCTGAAAGAATAATTCCAAGGAAAATGCAGTAATGAATGTGAGGGCAGCACAAATAAATGTACTTTTATGATTGCAAGCATGGTACCAAGTGTTTTCATCACATATGGACAGAAATTTTTAATTTTTAAATTTCACTTTTAAAATAAAATAATTTTGTTTAAAATAAAATTTATATTCATTTTAGTTTAATTTTAAGTTCTTTTACATCTGCCCACTTCAGATCATGCTTCTTCTACTCATCTGTAACAAATATACTTGGAATCACAAACTTAATCCTTACTGGATATTTTACAACTCTGGCCTTCTACCAGAAACTTGATTAAGCTTAGTGACCTATGAAAAGCCACTTTACACTCTCTAAAAATTCATATTTAAGACCAGTGATGTATTACTGGTAGCAAAAAAATAAATGTTAATGTTTTAATGTTCCCATGGTCTCTTCACAATAATCTCCAGTCAGTCAGGCCAACTTTCACATTCCTTAGAGAAGGCACAATCATTAGAAAAAGTTGTATGGATGTGAATTACATGCAACTTTTTCTTTACAAGATTGCCTTCAGCACAGACCTGCCAAATTTTTGAATTCCTTAGTGGGGAGATTTCCTCATTCATAATGTTGTCAACTGTCCTTTATTTAGTTCTTTCTGTCTTTGTCATTTGTTCAATTTGGAAAGGACATCTGTAGCAATGTCATGATATAGAATTTTAATGGACAAGGTTGCCGTTGGTCATCAGTTTGTAATGGAAGGAGTTACTTGTTGTGGCTGATTAGGATGAAGATATTCAAAGTAAAATGAATTCAACATTTTCAAAGAAACAAATTCAACATGTGTGGGAATTTTTATAGATATATATTCATATAAAGAACTTATTTCACAGAAGAAAAGAAAGACAAAATGACATTTACATGTATACAGATATCTCAAAAAGAGGAAAGAAAACATTTAGGATCCAGCCTTTGCAATGAGATAAAAGAGTAAGATTAGACCTCTGCTTCATTAGGCTATGAGGGATACCTAGTCCCGGGAATTCCAACCCTGTGGCAACATCTGGATATCAATGCCAGCAAGACATTGTTTGTAGTAACTGTTCTTGGTTCATAGGTACGTGTATGGGCACTCTACATTAAAAACATGTCATATACCGGCACCATAGAGAGCCGAGCAAATACCACTTAGCTATAGTGTGGAAGAGGGTTTATGTATATTCCTTTTATAGTCCTAAATAGAACACCACCTCATGGGCATCCTGGCAGACAATGTCTTTTATTTTAAAAATACTTTTCACCCTATAGTATTCAGAAGTAATTGAGATTTCTCTTCCACCCCTGTTGAGAATGGAACAGTCAACTGTAGATATAAGCAGTTGATTTTTTCTACATGTATTGATAAAGTGGGATAAAGAGTTGGGATGTATTCAGTTACAACCCATTTTTATTTCTGTCTGCTCACTGGAAGCTAGTCAGGAAAGTTTTGTTAACTCATGGTATTGATTATAGTGTGACAATTTTTGCTCTGGAAGGGTCCTGGTTTTGCTCTAACCCTATTATAGGGCTATAAAATTAACCTTCCCGGCAGACGTTGGCGGTATTGTCTCAGACGTTCCCGACTGCCATAAATTTTCGTCCAGTCTGCGTTTAAGGGTTCCATTAAAAATACAACTTAAAAGATGTCTATTAAGTGAGCTAGCTTGAATGTGAACGGCGTGAGAGATCGTAGTAAGGCAACCCGCTTGCTTTGTGATCACTTGTTTGGTGTGAATGTGGCCGCGATCCAGGAGACACACTTTTTTGCGACTTTGATGCCAGTGTGCTGTCTAACGACTTTGTCGTCTATTCAGCATACGGGTCCCGGCAGGCTAGAGTCGTTTCCTTGTTAGTCAAGCGTTCCCTGGATGCGAGAGTAGACTTTGTCCATGTAGGCGCGAAGGGCCGGTTGGTCGTGGCCGATATTGCCGCTAGCAGTTGTTCATTTATGGGTCGTTGCGGTTTATGCGCCCACCGATCATGGGGAGCGTGTCGACTTTTTCCGTTAGCTGGGGGGGCCGTTCCTCGTGGATTCGTCGCGCTTAGTCTTAATGGGGGACTAGAATGCCATCCTGAACACCAAGATAGACAGGGTGCGGGGAGCTAGCGAGAAGACAACGGGTGATCGTAGCTTAGTTGATCTGATCGACGAATTTAGGCTCGTCGATAGATACCGAGTCGATCATACGTGGGCTCGTAATTGGCCGTACCTGGATAGAATGTTAATCAGAAGGGTCGACCTAAATTTACTAGATTGTTCCACGTTCCACCGTTTAGACTATTCGGATCATAGACTCGTCTGTGCCCGGATAGTGTCAGGCAGTAGGCTTAGAATGGCTAGACACAGGAAGTTCAATCTGTTCTTACTAAACAGGTGGGACTTTCAACAACAACTTACTAGATTAGTGCAGCGGGAATTAGTGGGGCGATTATTGGGAGTATGTGGTGGGAGAGACTTAACGATAGGATTAGGTTCTTCACCACTGAATATAGCCAACGACTCGCTCTAGATAAGGTTAAAAAGGTGAAGATTCTAGAGGACAGTCTGTTCCGGGCGGTGGCTGGGGGGATTCCATAGAGATAGCGTAAGCTAGGCAGGCTCTGAAGCGTGAGGCTAGCAAGCGCTACCAGGGCCAGATAGTTAGACATAGGTTAAACAAGATGTCTAACGAAGCTGTGAACATGGGCGCAGAATTGCGCAAGGAAGAGATCCGTCGAGGTTCCGATCGATACATTCGTGAGGTCATTACCCCGGAGGAGCGTACTCTGAGGTCGACCAAAGACATGTGCGAGGTGTTTCGGCGGCATTTCGAGAGCCGTTTTACCAAGGTGCCTGATCTCAGTGGCGACGAGTTTCGCAGCTGTGTGGCTGACTTTCCTCGGCTTTCGACGACTGAAGCGGTTAGCTGCGAGGGCGAGATCACAGAGGGCAAAGTTTACTTGGCATTGAAGAAGGTCGGCAGAGGCAAATCTCCGGGACTTGATGGTCTACCCTACGAAATGTACTCGAGGCTGTCGTACAATTGTCCCAATTTTGACAGTGCTGTTCAACAGCTGGTTTCGGCAGGAGTCCAGGGGTGTTACCACACTGTTGAAAAAAGGTTGAAAGGGATTTAGACTATTATAAGCCCATAACTTTGCTAAACACAGAGTTAAAGATTTTGGTAAATATCCTGACGGAGCGTTTGCAGTCAGTTGTTGCGAGCTTGTTGGGATCCGAGCAGACTTGTGCTGTGAGGGGACGAACAATTCAAAGCAACCTTCATCTGATCCGCACGATTATAGAAGGTGTAAAAGACGACGAGCGAGCCGCGCTGATCAATTTGGATCAGTCCAAGGCATTTGATAGGGTAGACCATCAATAACAAGCTGTTGTCCTGCAGGCCGCCGAATTCGAACCAGACTTCTGCAAGTGGATCAGCTTCCTGTATCGACCCCCCCACCCCCCACCTGTGGTACAGGTGAACGGGAAGCGGTCGAGCGCTTTTGCGCTGTCTCGGTCGGTCGCTCTTACTTTATGCATTGGCGTTGGAGCCTCTCCTTCGCCGACTGAAGGACACGCGTGCAGTCCGGCACTATTCGGAATTGCTGTTTTCCCTGGTAGAGCTCGAGCTAGAGTTTCTGTGTAAGCCGATGACGTATCCATTTTCGTGTCATGCCGTCGCGACACTAAGATGGTATTGAAGGCGCTTGAACGGTACGAGAAGGTGACAGGGTCAAGATTGACCGTAACAACTCTTCCGGCTGGCGGTTAAGTGCCTTGAAGGGGTCGCGCTTCCGGGGCCCTTTGGTTGGACTGATAGACCCGTCCGTATTCTTGGAGTGTGGTTCGGGCCCGGGCTCCAGCTGAAAAAGAATTGGTCAGACGTACAGGCAAAAGTCGGAGCGTCGGTCCAGACTTGGCTCCGAAGGAGGTTGTCCTTAACGGGTAGGGCTGAGGCGTGTGACACTTACGTCATGCCCTTCATCCTTTACCGCTTGGCTGTACTTCCTCTTTTCAGGAGTCGTATGGAGGCGATCAAACGTTTATTGATCAACCTCTTGTGGGGTGGTCGCAAACATTGGGTCCGTAAAGAATCCTGTTATCAGCGTCCGTGTCATGGGGGGGGGCTGGGATTGCCACATCTGGCAAGTCATCGCTATGCCTCAAGGTTGGCTTTCCTACGCCGCGTTTTGACAAGTGTGCTGTTCCTTATTTTATTTTCCATACACATAATAAAAATTAATTCACACCACGGGTATCAAAAAAATACAACTGCGCGGGAATTCACTCCTCACCATACCCTGTGGGGTCAAAAACAAGAACGGCGCACCCAAAAGTTCGGACGTAGTGAAAAGCACACCACGTGGTAAATAAATATGATTTATTGACCAATCAGGGCTCGACATAAGAAACTTAATCTCCCCGGAGCCTCATCATTCAGATATAAGGAAGGTAGAAACTCTCATCAGACCAGAGGGAGAACAGCGACAAGCCGACATCACAGCGACACGGACAGCTTCGAACACACACACACACAGAGAATTCAGCAGTTCACACAACAAGCAGTATCGCGTATCAGTGAACATTCCTTCACCCTCTCTTTCTTTCATCTCGCTCGCTACACATCGTCCTACCTTTTCCCTCTCACATTCCCAGTGCCTTTCTTTCTCCTTTTCTTCTACTGCTTTACGGACAATTTCATTTTTGTACACAAAAAAAATCATTCTTATATTTTTTTTACGAAAATAAACAAAAGTTTATTTTGCTTTATTTGTAGTGCATTTTCCTTTTATTATTTGTCTGAGGGACTTCTTTGCACCCTCAACACGAGGGAGGGTTGCTCGATTTTGGCGCGAAATGCTAGGTACGCTTTTCCTAGCCTTACCATCACTCCTCACATTTCTTGGAGTAAGCGCCAACGCGGCCGTGGAAAGTTGTCAAATTTCCTGAGCGAGTATCGGTCGGCCTTGAAGGTCATTCCTTGGTTCAGTGACCGTTCTCGGCCTCGGAGACTATTAGTGGAGTGGTTCACGAAGGATCCTCTGTGTGACCGGCTCGGCTTGTCGGCATCAGAGTTGCGCTCCTTGTGGTCCTGGGCGCCAGCGGCGAATTACCTCAGTAACTCTGAGTTTTCGCATAGCTGGCGATTGATTTGGAACGTACTACCTCTAAATGACGTACTCTTCAGATGGGGCGAGTCAGATTTACCAGACTGTCATCGGTGTGACCTAGGGTTAGAAGAAACGGATTCGCACACCTTCTACCATTGTCCTCGGGTGCGCCCCTTCTGGGATTATGTCGACGAGTTGACGGCTCGTATCGCTCCCGAGTAGCTCGTGTCCATTGATCTCGCGCAATGTGTTGCCTCCGTTCTTCAGAGTAAAATGGTAATGTGGACGTCACGAAAGAAAGGAATCTTGCGAAATTAACGGTTTTTGTATCAGGATTTGGCTGTTTTCTTTAAGCACCAACTTAGTGTAAAAATCAAATCTGATAGAAAGCGTTTGATTTTGACAGATTTCAGCGAACGGTGGGTGACTGAGACGAGCCTGGATCGTGTGGACGGGTTTGCCTTGATTTTCTCTTTTAAGTCCCCTTGATGCAACGGGACGGTTTCCTGTGAACCCACCCCCGGTTAAGTTAGCGCTATGTTCTTTTCTTAGTTAATGAGTTTATGTAGTTCCGGCCTGTTCCCAGCACTCTCTTTTGTTATGACCCATGTCGAGAACCCCAATCTCCCCAGTTTGTTGTCCCCTGTTTTTATCTCGGCTGGGCCAGAATTTGTGTTTCCCATTCCGTTATTTATTTTTACCCTGCCCATTCCATTAGTGAGTGTGCTGCTTGATTCTGTCTAGTGGCAGAATACAGTGGCCTCTCTTATTATTTTGAGGGTTGGATGGTTCCTACTAACATTATTTTGTTTTAGTTTTATCTTTGGTTTATATTTTGAGTTTGTTTTCTGGGTTCATCTCCCCTCCCCCATCTCATGAATCATGAGATTTATATTTATATATTGAAATTTTTATGACATGTTTTTTTTTGTAGGTCCCTTGCGAATATGCGGTACTTTGGTGTAAGAGTGTGAGGTGGTGGATAAGTTCTTTGGCAAATGAGCAAATTATAATGAACGAATGGGTCGCGAATCGGATTAACTAGGACTAGGACAGCTAAGGAAGACCAGCCCTCCCCCTTTTTCTCCCCTCGTTCGGGCCACAAATAGATATAAGTGGAATAAAGAGTTGCTGAATAAGTTGACCCTAAGGAAACACGTGTATTGTAATAAATTGTTTGCCAAAGTTCGCTTGACGAGGAATTTACATACATTACCTGTTAAGTTATCGTTTTAGTTTTGGTGTTCTTTTTTTACATATTTCAGTTTTCTTGGAAGGTAAAACTTGTCGCTGTTGCTGTTTCTGCTGAAGAGGTTAATTTCTTCTTCGTAAAAAGGAATACGTCGTATTTTGGGTAAATAAATGTATAATTTTTATTTACTTATATACAAAGCCAGCAACTGTTCGTTGCTGTTGTAAAAGGCGACAGAATGGGGAAGGAAAGAAGGAAGAAAGAAAGAGAAAGAATGTTGGTCATAGCTGTCAGTTGATGTCTTGTGAAGACGGTGGCGGCGAAAGGATGAGAGTTGAAAAGTATCGGGTTCATTCTCAGTCTGCCTACAGCGTTCTTAACCAACCCCTGCGTGTCGACATCTCAACCGGGTCTCTCTCCCTCTGCCCTTTGCGGGATTTATATCCGTCGTTTCGGCTCCAAATCACAGTCTGTCTTTTAGCGGGAGTTATTTCTACTGGTGAATATAAAGTTCATTTTATTTTTATCATTTAATATCGAAAAAACATGCGTCGAGCCATGATGCGCAGAGACGCGTTTTCGCATTCTGCCTTGGGTTGTCGAGCAGTCAATATCTGGTTTAGTGTAAGAAACACAACTTTCATTTGTTTGTTTGGTCGGACGTGGTGGCTTTGGGCCATCATGGACGATGACCATTTGAATACTACAGCGGCGGTGTCACCGGCTAAAACGGTCTGGACTGAAAATAGGGCTAAGAAAAAGGACGCTGACTATTATGCCTCGCAAAAAAAAAAAAAAAAAATGAGGAGTCGTTCAAAGGGAACGAGTTCCTTACTATCACTGAGGCGTTTGAAGCTGTAAATAAGCGGATAGTATCCCTGCTAACCTCCGATGTAAAAAGTCGGAAATTAATTGGGGTCAGCAGGGAAACGATGGAGGAGGCCTTGCAGTGCTTGACTGTTGGTCCCAAGGTCTTAGCAAGAAGGACAAATGCTCTCTGGGATATTCTTCTTCCTTCAGAGCAAGATGCAAGAAATTTGGTCGCAAGTGTGTTAACGGCCAATAATGTTAGACTCCAAACGGAGTACACGGGCACATGCAGAACTAAAGTCACAGTCCATGGGGTTCCAGTCGATGTCTGCGAGAACCGGATGAGGCCTTCTTTTGACAATTCGGCCAAGTGGAAGAAGTTAAGGCCCTCATAAATAAATCGGGGATCGCCACTGGCTATATGGAACTACAAGTGACATTAACACCGAAATACCAAACATTTTGGTTTACAGGGGAAAAAATTATGGTGGTAGTGGAAATGGGGGGGAAGATGTGGCCTTCTACCCAGGTGGCTAGCTACCTGGATAGAATGTTAGTTAGAATGTTAGATTTACTAGATTGTCCCACGTTCCACTGGTTAGGCTATTCGGACCACAAATCTGTTTGTGCTCGGATGGCGTTAGATTGTATGCCTAGAATGGTTGGATACTGGAAATTCAATCTGTCTTTACTGGACAGGCGGGGCATCCAGGAAAAGCTAATTAGTGTAGTTCAGTGGGAACTAGTGGGGGCGATTATATGGAATAGGTGGTGGGAGAGGCTTCAGGATAGGATTAGGTCCTTCACCACAGAGTTTAGCAAACGGCTAAAAAGGTGAAGTCTCTTAAGAATAGTCTTTCCTGGGCGGTGACTGGGGAGGAACCCTAGAAATAGCCTTAGCTAGGGAGGCCCTGAAGCGTTTGGCTAGCGAGCGCTACATGGATCAAGTGATTAGACATAAATGTCTTCCGAAACTGTGAATATGAGAGCAGAATTGCGCAAAGAAGAGATCCTTCGAGGTTCCAGTCGTTACATTCGTGAGGTCAAAACCCCGGAGGGGCATACTCTTCGGGCCATTGACGACATGTGCGAGGCGTTTCGGTAGCATTTCGAGAGCGGTTAAACCTGGTCTCCGCGACGAGGATTTTCGTAGCTATTTGGCTGACTTTCATCGGCTTTCGCCAACTGAAGCGGTTAGCTGGGAGGGAAAGATTACGGATGGGGGAAGTCTGACGGAGCGTTTACAGTCAGCTGCCGAGAGTCTGCTGGGACCTGAGCAAACTTGCGCTGTGAAGGGCCGAACAATTCAGAGCAACCTGCACGAGCATAGAGGGTGTAAAAGACGACGATGAGGCCGCGCTGATCAATTTAGATCAGTCCAAGGCATTTGATAAGATTGACCTTCGCTACCCGATTTCTGCCGCTAGATTAGCCTCCTGTATCGCTCCCCCATTGCTGTGGTACAGGTGAACGGGAAGCTGTTGTGCGCTTTTGCGCTGTCTTGGTCGGTTCGTCAGAGACAGGGTGTGCAGTCCGGCTCGAATGGTGATTTGGACGACGCGACAGAAGGAATTCTTGCGAGGCAACCGTCTTTCTAATCAGGATCTGATCCGATTTTTTGAGCATCAGCTCAAGATGAAGATTAGAACTGATAGAAAACGGTTGGTTTCGACAGATTTCAGCGAAAGGTGGGTGACTGAGGCGAGCTTGGTTCGTGTGAACAAATCTAGCTTTGATTTTCTTTTAGGTATACCTAATTCACATCGGGGTGGTTTCCTGTGGAGCCCTCTCCTGGTTAGGCTAGACAAGCATTGTGTGCCTAATTAATGTGAGTAAGTGTTGTTCCCGGCCTGATCCCGGCTACATCTTTGGTTATGATCCAAGTTGAGATTCACAACCTCCACAGTTTGTTTTTGCCATCCTTTCATATCGACTGGGCCAGCTTTATTTATTCCCCATGTCCGTGTATATTTTCACCTTTCCCTCTCGCTTAACGAGAGAGCCTCTTGATTCTGTGTTATGGCAGAATACAGCGACCTCTCTTTTTTTAGGGTTGGACGGGTCCTACTAATATCAGTTATCCTTAATTTGTTAGTTTTGATATTTAGTTTGTTTTTGAGTTCATACCCTCTCCGCTCATTGTAAATCATTAGATTTTTATGTATGAAATGTTAGGGTCATCAAATTTTTATATCACGGGGTGCATTTTGTAGGTCCACCTGAGAGTATGCAGCATTATGGTATATGGAGGATTGATTGGTGACTAATGAGTTATTGTGGAGAATGTGCAACTTATAATGTGCGAATGTGTCGTGAATCGGATTAGCTAGGTATAACATAGTGACCAGCCTCAACCCTTTTCGACCTTGTGCCATAATTGTATTTATATACAATAAATATCGATAAAGTGGAATAAAGCTTATCTTTAATTTTATTCGAGCTTCCTGTTTTCACTACAATTTATTCCACTTTATCAAATGGAACGTTACCTGAAGCCAGATCGCCTGGACCTTGACACGTCCGACCCAGATTCTACTGACAAACGGCGACATTGAAGGCAAATGTTCGAAGGATTCCTCACAGCACTCCAGTTGTCTCTAAACACGGCTTTGACAGGTACTGAAATATTCACTTTCATATTACACTATGTTTCCTCTCCAATTTATAGAAATTTGTCTCAATGTGATAATTACGAAACTGCAGTAGGCATTTTGAAGGCCATGTTTGTCAAGAAAAAGAATATCATTTTGCGAGACACTTGCTACCAGCCTGTGGAAAGCCTTGAGTAGTACCTTCAGATTCTAAAGACATTAAGTCGTGAGTGCGAATTTATAGCCTTAACTGCAAACCAAGCAATAGATGATTTTATCAGGGACTCATTCATCAACGGAATTCAGTCCAACCAAATAAAACAAAGACTACTAGAGAATAAAGACCTAGACTTGTCAACAGCTTATGAACAAGCCCTAACGTTGGACATCGCACAGCGACTTTCTCCTTAAATTCTCAAGATTTGTCCCCTCCTCTTAAAGTTCAAAATTCTCCCATTGTTCAAGGTAGAACTACACTCCCTTAGGACAACCATGAACAATTTATTACTGCCGCCTCAGCTGGACCAAAATGCTAGTATTGTGGTCTCGGTAAACATTCCGTTCTTCCTGCCCGGCTCGAGACATTAAATGCCACAAGTGTGGTAAGTTCGGGCACTTTACAAAAGTTTGTCGGTCAGTTTCTTCACAAAAAAATGCTCAGCTATTTTTGCTACCGTAGCTCCAATTACAATATCAGCTGCATTCCCTGGCTCCCTATCAAAGACATTTGTGAACGTTAAAATAAACGGATTGCCTGTCCATGCCCTTATTGATACAGGTAGTTCCGAAAATTTTATTAATGCCAGTATCGTGAAAGCGAACAAATGGAAAATTTTTCCTTGTTCTAATCAAGTAGCGATGGCAAATTCGTCTTTGTCATCCCATATAATTGGATATTGCATGGTTAATCTGAAACTAAAAGGAAACTCCTATCAAGGGATTAAGTTATCTGTGATGAAAAATCTCTACTGCTAGGTTATTTTAGGTCACAATTTCCTAAGGCAACATTCCTGTGTTGAAATCCCTTTCGGTGGGCCTAAACCGGCCCTAAACGTATGCAGACTGGCAGCTGCCAAAGTGCGGTACCCGTCACTTTTTACAAATTTGACCCCTGACTGAAAACTGGTTGCATTAAAATCAAGATGCTATTCCCAAGAGGTAAACAATTCATTGTAGCAGAAGAAACAAGACTGCTTAAAGAAGGAATTATAAAGCCAAGTGAATCTCCATGTCGAGCCCAGGTCCTCGTGTAATAGCCACCGAAAGTCGCAAGAAAAGGATGGTCATTCACTACAAAAGATACACATTACTTGATGCCTACCCACTGCTCCATATTGACGAAATGATTTCTAACATCTCTAAATAGCACATTTTCAGTACTTTAGGCCTCAGAAGTGCCTACCATCAAGTACCTATCAACCTAGAGGATAAGCCCTACACGGCATTCGAGGCCTGCGGTGGCTATACCGCCGAATTCCTTTTGGTGTGACAAATGGCGTGACTAGTTTTCAGAGGGTTATAGAAGAAATCATCTCCAAGGAAAAATTGAAGGGTACTGTTGCGTACATAGATAATGTTACAGTATGTGGCCATAACCATGCTGATTATGACCACAACCTCACACGATTCATAGTTGCTATCAAAAAATATAATTTGACTTTGAACAAGGAAAAATGTTCTTTCAATTTAAAAAGCATCAAGCTATTGGGATGCATCGTCAAAAATAGCACCATGAAGCCGGATCCCGAGCGACTGACACCCCTAATGGAATTACTGGTCCCTGGAAAAATGCCCGCCTTACGGCGAGCTCTCGGTATGTTCGCTCACTATTCCCAATGCGTTGCGTCTTTTTCATAAAAAAGACACCCATTGACGCAGGTATCTACTTTTCCTTTGCTCTGTTCCGCAATCAAAGCATTTCAAAATATAGGGATATTGCTAATTCTGCCATTTCTGCTGTGGATCCGTCTATCCCTCTTGTAGTTGAGACTGATGCCTCTGACTGTGCGATAGCTGCCTCGCTGAGACAATCCGGGCTTTCTTTTTTTTTTTCAAGGATACTTTCGCCACGACACTCTGCGATAGAAAAAGAGGCGTACGCCATAGTCGAGGCATTGCGAAAATGGAGGCACTACCTGGTTGGTCGACATTTTGAACTGATAACTGACCAAAAGTCGGTCTCGGTTACATTTAAGCCGAAAATGACGGGTAAAATAAAAAATGAGAAGATAGCTAGATGGAGAATGGAGCTTTCAGGCTACTCATTCGACGTCACCTACCGCCCTGATAAGAATGCTGCGATCGACGCCTTTTCAAGAGTATGAGCCTGGTAATCGGCTTAGAAGATCTCCAGAACATACACAAGGAATTGTGCCATCCGGGTATCACGAAAATGACCCACGTAGTCAGGGGTAAAAACTTGCTATATTCTGTCGAAGACGTAAAAAGAATTACAAACTCTTGTCAGATATACGCAGAAAACAAGCTAAAGTTCTACAAACCACATCCAGCAACACTCATTAAGGCCACACACCCTTTCGAAAGCCATCACCTGGATTTTAAAGGACTACTACCCTCAAAAATAGAAAGTAAATACATGCTCACAATAACAGACGAGTATTCAAGATTTCCCTTCGTCATTCCCTGTCCGGACCTAACGGCTGCAACAGTAATTCAAGGTCTCTGCTCCCTTTTTGGAGTGCCCGCATATATCAACTCGGATCGTGGATCTGCTTTTATGTCGGGCGAACTCAAGCAATTTTTAAGTAAGTCGAACGACTCCTTATAATCCCTAAGGCAACGGACAGTGTAAAAAAGATACAACGGCATAATATGGGAGACAGTTGGCGGCCGCAAATCGCAAGAGTTCGATCTCTGAGTAGGAAAGTCTCCTCCCAGTGACCTTATACGCTATAAGGACTCTATTATATACAGCGACAAATGATACTTCACATGAAAGGTTCTTTTCGTTCCCACGACGAAGCTCAGTAATCAATCGTGGCTTGCACAACCTGGGATAGTTTTAATAAAAAAAATTATGTTCGTCATAGTAAACATGAGACTATTAGTGAACGAGGTAGAACTAATCGAAGCGAACACTCGTTATGCACTGGTTCGAAATTTGAAGGGAGGGCAAACTACTGTCTCCTTAAGGGATCTAGCCCCGACAGGAAATGTCTTTGAACGTATAACTACTCCATAGGAAGATAAACTCCCTATTCACAGAACCAGTCTGGGCCCCTCAGGTAATCTTCCGCCATATACGTCAAGTCCAGTCCAGTACCTACAAAATGAATCTGAATATTCCTACAGAACCCAAACTGATTCTAGTTCGGATGATCTATCAGTTCCAGGAAAGCGGCTTCACCTAATATCTGAGACAGACACCCAATCTTCAGATACTAAGCGGCCGAAACACCGAAGAAAACGACAGTGTTTCAAAGCAAGATCCTTTAGCCTGAAGCCAGTCAAACAAGACAATCCTGAAACGTTGTCCGGTCAAGAGATGAATGCTAAAGGCGAGCCAACAAGTCGCCCCTAGAGAACCTACAGAAGGCCAGGTCGATGAGAGGACTTTATTCCCTACAAATAAGTAGGTTGGTGGGGGAGAATGTAGTATTCAGAAGTAATTGAGATCTCTCTTCCACCTCTGTTGAGAATGGAACAGTTGACTGTAGATATAAGCAGTTGATTTTTCCACATGTATTGATAAAGTGGAATAAAGCTTATCTTTAAGTTTATTTTGGCTTTCTGTTTTCACTACACACTCAAAACCAATATTAGTATAATTTATAATAATGGATATGTTTTTAGCATACGTGTATAATAATTGATTAAAAATTCACTGACAATGCCAAGAAACGTATGGTATAATGCCACATCTATGTATTGTGAGGTCAGTGATTTAACGCTTGATTTGTTGTGAAATTATCAGCCAAGTTGCTGTTTGTGATTTGTGTCTTTAAAATCACTTGAAATATGGTGTCAGAGCAAACAGGATTTTGTGACCAGCATTGTTGGATTTTTTATGAGTTTTGTGTTGCTGAACAACTATAACAGATTCCATGCAAGTTGCAATGTAAAAAATAAATATGAGTCTATGAAGATCTAGCCTCTGCGCTTAAGTTAAAGTACCAACCAACATTGCCAGTATCAAGGATTTATGAATTATCATAAATCCTTGGTAGGCACTCTAAGCTTAGGCATTATTTCTTATAAATTTTTGTGTTCAAATAAAAGTTTAGTGATTGACTACTTCAATAATTAAATGTGTAAGGTTTCTTACGGGAATATTTTATAGTACATGAAATGATAGTGGTGAAATAGAGTACACACACAAAATAACAGACCAATTGATTTGCAATGCAAGATAACATTTATTAAGAGAAAATTAACAAAAGGAAAGTTTAAAACAATAGTTTCTTTTGTTACAAGTAAATTGCATACACAACAAAATCTTCATGAATATATTCGAGTTGGACTTACTGTGTTGTTGTGTTTTAGTGTGAAGCATTCACAGCCCTTTTAGCTTCAGCATGGAAGGTTCATGTCACCCATTCTAAAAAGGAAAACCTGGAAGAGAGAGTTTAGGGTTCACATGTTTTTATATTCCACAGCTGCTGCTGATACAAGGTTTATTTAGGGCTGCTACTGCTACTATGTTTAAGGGTTACTACTGATATTAAAAGGCACTACACAAGCATGCTTTCATTTTTCCAAATACAGAGCAAAATTTAACCATGAATTCACAATAAATCTAAATCATCTTAATGAATGGTGAACCCAATTTACTATACCAAGACAAGTGATACAGAATTAGTAATGTACATGAACTAAGTGAACACAATTCATTCAATGACATAATGTTTTGTAAATTGTAGGGAGACAAGATGAATTTAATTGGATCTTATCTTGGTGCCAAGGATTAATTGACTATTTCTTCTTTTTCATCTTTTTTTTTTTGCAGATGTTTAATTATATATGTAAATGATGGAGCCAGCAGTGAAAATAAAATAAAAAAATGAATATCAGATTATTGTAAAAGTTTGTACCCGATTTTCATTGTTAATATAAAATGACTGCAACTTGACACTGGTGTATGTTTTGGTGCCAATTTCTGGTGTGTTCTAGATTGAAATCTTGCATCTTTCAGTTGTAAGTCAAATTTTATTAAATGTTGATATTTTGTCCACAAATGAATGCCTAAAAGTTGAAGGATGAAAAGTTACAGTATATAAGTTACACTTATATTATGGCCTATGGATTTCAGAGAAGAATAAATGTTGGAACAAAAGACAAAAAAATTAATTCAGAAGGTTTATTTGGATTGTTTTCCAACTCTTCAGATGGTCAAAATGTGGTTTGCCAGATCTCGTCAGGGTGATTTTAACTTAAACAATCAAACATGCCCTAGGTGACCTTCATTTGTTAATGAAAACATTCTGCTTAGTATCATAGAGAATAAACCGAAGATTTTGAGAGAGAATATTGCTAAGACAGAACTGTAGCAGCCGGATGGTGGGGGTGAGGAGAGGGCCTTGGCTCCTCCAAATTTTTTACCAATTGTAGTATTTTTTACAAGTTTTTATTTTAACAAAATACAATAAAGAAAGAAATACAAGAAAGAAAAAACTATCAAAGTACAAAGGTACTGGAAATTTTAAATGTTCTTCCGGCTAACCAAGTTGGCAGCCTTTGATAACTTACGGCTAAATTCAAAATTGGGGGAGGGGGGGCTCCCATAAAAAAAATTGTCTTTGCAACAGCCCTGTAAGAGTTTGGAAATGGATATCTCAACTGCTTTTCACCGTTTGAAGAGACTTGGATTCATTTCCAAAACTCAACACATGGATGTTACATTTACTGACAGAACAGAACAAACTTTCTGAGTTTCTGTGGCAATTTCTTTGCAGGTCATACCATGAAATAAGAATTATCGCAGGTGATAAAAAATGAATTTTAATAATGGTTGACACAAATGGAGCTGGAAACAAGCTTGTGAATGTGCAGAACCTGTGGCCAAAGTGAGCTTGCATCCAATGAAGGTATTATTGTCCTGAGATTTGAAGCTAAAGGCAAAGCTGAATTTCTGAAGTGACATTAATTAAAAAAAAATTGATACAATTCAAAGCTGTAATCTCTTTAGAAGACATGAGAAAACTATTAACTTGATTTTAAAAAGTGCTGTCTTAAAATGTGTGAATATTTTCAAAATAATTCCATTTGTGCTATTAATATACAGAGAGAATTTTTAATGTAATGTCATCTCAATAATGAAATGAAAGAAACATGCTCCATAGCACTAATGAAGAATTAACTTTTCATAGACTTGAAAGATAATTGCATTGTATTTTCAGAAAAAGCTAAAACATGCCCAAGGCAGCTAAAAGCCAGAAAAAGTATAATTTAAAAAAATAAAGTAATCACTTACTACGGTAAAAAAGCAATGTCCTTTTCAATTATATTGTGTCTACAAGAATTGAATGAAAGTTTACTGTTTATATAACTTTTTTCTTTATATCCTTTAGTATAGAAAATAAGGAATTTGAACGGTGGATAGGTTGTGCTAGTCATACTTTTATCCAACGCCAGAGGATGCTAAAAACCAAAATATCATGAGAACTTGAGTAACATTCTTAAATAGCCTCATCAGATCTAGACTCTCATGTAGATGTCATGAATGGCATCCAACTAATTCAGAAATGTCTAAACTATCATTTATATTCAATATTTTTTTTCAGATTAAAATGGCTTCAAGTCAGTGAATTCTTTAAGTCTCAAAAGTCACTCATTCATGACATTACTAGGCAGCACCATGTTTACTGAATAGATTAATATTTTCACTTTTATTGATCTAAGCTTGCTCAAAATGATCTTTTCTACAAGTATTTTCAAAATGCAGGAGATTCATGAAAAAAGTCTCATGTTGGAAAGAAGGCTTGATAGTTCTAATAATGCAAACCAGACATTTTGTTAATCACACAAATTCAGTCATCTTTCACCAGGTTTCACATTTGCGCCTGTGACCTTCTACAACAGTGGTTCTCAACATATTTTACCTGATGCACCCTTTTCACCATAAGTCAGAATATCATCTACCCCTTGCCCGATTTAAAAGGTGCATTCCAAATAATATACATATATTATTGAAAATCTTCATTATTTTCCCACTAGTTGAGAACCTCTGTTCTAAGCTTAAACAATTCTCATAGACAAGTAAAGCAAATCTATCTATCTATCTGCAAGATGCAACTATGGCTTTATTTTGTGTTTAAAATGTATTGAAACCTTTACCAATAAAAAGCCAATATCAACTTTAAAATTAAATTACTTAATTTTTTTAGCTTCTAAAATGCAGGAGTAACATTGAATAAAGGAAACGGTGTCTAGGTTCGGTTTGGTTTGTTTTGGTTTTACGGCATATCAACCTCAATGTGTCATTTAATGCCGACAAAATTTTTATTGTTGGTAATATTATTTTTTCATAAATCCATTTCTGGTAATATTTTTCCTTCAAAAAATCTATTTCTGGTAAAATTTTTCCTTCGAAAAAATCTATTTCTGGTAAAATTTTTCCTTCAAAAAAATCTATTTCTGGTAATGATTTTCTTTCAGATATGTATCACTAGTAATATTTTTCTTTTTCCAAAAAATATTTCGCTGGTAATATATATTTTTCTTTTCTTTTTCTTCTTTTCAAAAATATATTGCTTATTTTTCCAAAAACATATAGCTGGTAATATTTTTTTTAAAAAAAACGTGTAGCTGGTAATATTTTTTTTTTTTAAACGTATAGCAGGTAATATTTTTTTTTTTTAAATGTATAGCTGGTAATATTATTTTTTCAAAAATGTATAGCTGGTAATATTATTTTTCAAAAACATATAGCTGGTAATATTTTTTACAAAAAACGTATAGCTGGTAATATCATTTTTTTCAAAAATGCACTGCTGGCAACATTATTCTTTCAAAAACGTATAGCTGGTAATACTATTTTTCCAAAAACATATAGCTGGCAACATTATTTTTTCAAAAACGGCCTTTCTGTTGGATGTAGTTTATCATACCCAGGACGCGAATGTAGTTTATCGTCATACCCATGGACGCGGATGTAGTTTATCGTCATACCCATGGACGCGGATGTAGTTTATTGTCATATTCAGGACATGGATATAGTCTGGGAGTTCTCTATTTGCCCATAGCTGGGACCCTAATAGGTGCTACCACCCCGGGTCAGGGTGGACCTGGGAACACCAGCAATTAAAAGGTGGTTCCACGCTTCTCAAAACCTCCTGATCAGAGGTCTTTTGTATTTGTATTAATCCTATTTGAAAAATAATCAATTTTATATTAAAAATAGGAGAAATAGAAATCTTTTGGTCTCAAATATCCTAAGTTCATTTGGAAACTTCCTCTAAAAAAATTCTGTCAATTTTAATACAAAATTTCAACAAAACAATTTTATTTAGTAATTATATAAATTTTATTTTTTACAATAAAGTTTATTTCTATAAAAAGTACATTGTTTTTTTTTTTAAATTGAAAAATGAAAAGAATTTTATATACTCATTGAATTACATTATTTTCTTAATGCACTAAAATCAGGTATAAATAAAAGGGACAAGATGAAAAGTACAACTACAAATACGAAAAGAAAAAATAAACAGAATACAATAGAATGAATTGACTGGTTATTGCTCCTCACTCAACAGAACTCAATTAAGGAAATTAAAATATTGTGCACACCAAATAAAAAAAGGAGTCATGAGGAAAGAAAATACCCATGTATCAATAATATATACATATGTGCATATCTATAGATAGAACACATTAAGTCCTAACAGGCAATCCTTTTATTTGCATTTTTCTTTTCATATTGTAGTTGTAGTTTTCCTCTTATCCTTTTTGTTTGTTTTTAT
Source organism: Acanthosepion esculentum (assembly GCA_964036315.1). Classification (NCBI taxonomy): domain Eukaryota; kingdom Metazoa; phylum Mollusca; class Cephalopoda; order Sepiida; family Sepiidae; genus Acanthosepion; species Acanthosepion esculentum. The sequence continues at coordinate 26,216 of CAXIWW010000138.1, read as the reverse complement.
TGCATTAATTAAATTTGGACCCTTAATAAAATCTTTATACATTATTCTCATGAAGAATATTACAGCCACTGCTTTCAGTAATCCAGATTCAATGTGAATGGCTTCTTTTTAGAGGCCCAGTGCAGCAACAAAATTGGGCATCTTTCTAATGTTCAATGTTTCCAGTAGTATTTGATGATTACTAAGCATGTCTATCTAGAACAGTTTCTGCACTCACTGGCTATGAAAAATCTATTTGAAAGACATGAAACATTATTGGGTTTTAGAATAAAAAAACATATTTTAAGATTATTAAATTGATATTACAATTTTTTAATTCCCACGAAAAAGACTCAAACGCATTTTTCTTCACCCCTTGATGAAACACAAGAACAATTAAATTTTATTTAAAATATAACAAATACTCTGTCAACATTTATTGTTTACACCAGATTGACTTAATTTATAATTGCAATACTGTCTCATTATACCTGACATTCTGATTGTTTTAAAGTTAGTGCTATATTCATTATATTTATAGACTTTTATTATTAGCATTTCCAACTAAAATACCAATTTTGTTTTATTAGATAATTTAAATTTACATTGGAATTAAATAGTACTTGAAATTTATTCAGGGCCCAAGTTTAAACTGAAATGCAATTTTGTATTGTTTCAATTAATTTTGTAATGTTAAAACTATTACAACAATTAATGAACAATGTATTTATTTATATATTTTTCTTCAAGTTGTCATTTTTACCATTTAGCCTTTTTAATACATTTAAATTTCACTGATATTCACTGATTCCCCTATTGGCAACACTTTTTGTCTTTCATTTGTGTAGCATGCTGATTTAAAAATCTTTTCATTTTTTATATTAAGAGTTGAGAAGTTAATTTTATTTTACAAAATGCATAAATCACAATATATATTAAGTTTTCATTTACTTTTTTTTATTCACAATTATTTTTCTTTTTAAATTTTATATGAACATAATTATAATTTCATAAATGCCATTATGCAAAAAAATTCCAAACTTAGCTTTATAATTTATTCAAATCAAAAATCAAACAATGTATTTGCACAATATATGTAAATAAATGCCTTAAAATTTTATATATTTACCTAAAATATAACTTATTGAGGAAAAAAATAATTTAGGTTACTAGAAATTAGATAAATATTGTTAAATTTAGCTTAGTCTGGCACAAGACTACAATAGTGGTGCACTCTTATAAAATGAATTCATTCCACCAGTTAATGGTTTTCCAGATTAACTTGTTCACCATCACTTTAAACCAGATACCCAGTTAGTTACATAAAAATATATAACACTGCAAATAATTTCTCAGTAAATTTACAGAGAAAATTAGCTATGTATTTTTTTCCAAAGTTCATTTCTAAATTCAAGCATCTGACTAACAGACCTTTTTTCCAAAATAGTTTGCATTGACATTAACAAATGTGGATTAAAATCAAACTTCTTTCCTTCTTTGATGGCTGTAATCAGATTTAAAGTCAACTCAAAAGATTCTGACATGGAATTTGCTACTGGAAATAATTGGGCATTCCATAAGCTAAAAGTTTCTGAAGTAACTGCAGAAAAAAAACAAGAAACTGAAATATCAAATGAAGCAGAGATTTCTTTGAAATTCTTTTGAAAGAATAAAAGACTTTCTAATTTTTCTTCTTCAACAGTTTTCTTGATGTCATCTTCAATATGAAAAGCTAATGTCACATATTTTATTGTCTTATCAAGTATCACAGGAACAGTATGCAAAAATGTATTCTCTGGTATTTTTATAACATTTTTACCAGGAGGAAAATTTAGAAATTCACAGTTACTCAAGAGTGAATTTTCTAAGACATGCAGTGGTTGATTAAAATGACAAAACTCTAATACAACCATTTTGGAAATATGACTCTCATCTGGTAGAACAGAATGCATCACACACCCACAGTTTTCTTTATCAATTTTTAATTTTTTTATGGGTTTTTCATCAGGCATTTCATTTGACCAAAAATTAAAAGAATCTTTACAGAGAGAAAGGCTTCTTGTAAAGAAACTATGATTACAAAAATGGTACAAGACTTCCTTGATAGAACCAATGTGAATAAAATGTGATGAACTAAGAACAACTATTGAAAGAGATGAATCTTTCAGAAAATCAAAGATTTTCTTACGCGTTGTTACAAGATTTGAAGATACTGTGGTAATATTAGAGAGATTCTGAATGTAGTCAGAAGGTGGTTGTGAGCCAAGTGCTTGTAAAAAATCCCCATAAGCATCAATTTCACACTGGAAGGGGCCATGTTTTTCAAAAAATTCTAAAAGTTTTTTTGAAATATCACTTGTGAATAAAAATGCACTATCTGTGAAAACAAAAGTTTTATCAGATTTTTCATTTTTATCATCTACTATTGCATTATATTTATGCATCATCTCTACAGATGGTTTCTGAAGAACAGTTTGACATCTGTGCTGTTGAACATCATCAACAGTTAAAGCATTCTTATCTTCCAATACAAAAACTCCATGTCCTTTACCAACTTGAAGAGAGGAAGGATGTGCTAAAGCAATGAAACCATCTCCCTCCAATGACCAATCAGATTCTTTTCCGAGATTATAAATAATGATATCATCAGCACAAGTTAAAAACACACCAGGTTTCATTTTAGGCACAAAAGGCCAATATAATGCAAGTTTTACATCTAACATTTGATAACATGGTGAACCAAAGGGAAGAATTGAGAAAATTTTGCCAAGTATACTGGTGCTTGGCAGTCTTTTACTCAGACCCCCTGCATGGATTATAAGGACCTTCAATTCAAACATTTTTTCACCAAAAATCTTCTTCAAGAATGATAATACTGTAAATGTTGAACCTCCATTTCCTAAAAAAAAAGAATATGTTCATTGTTAGAATTCCTCAAAATCAATATTTTCACTTAATATGCTAAATAATCACTTAAGATCAACTCACATTTCAAAATTTAATTTTTTTCCATCACTTCTACAGAAGATTAAGTTTTCCTAAAATTTGTATGTAATCAATATTTGATTAACAACAATTGTGAATAACTTTGTAGGAAGAGAACATTATTGATGTATAAAGACGTAGTGGTTAATGATGAAGGTAGAAAAAGGACAATGGTCAACATTTTGACCCTAGATTCTAATAGGAAAAGAAGAATCTGGAAGTTTTTTAGAAATAATATTTAAACTACAAATGAACAAACACTGATTTGTAAGCACTTTTGCAGAAATACTCATACTGCATGAAATGGATGCTTAAAATTATCCTTTGAGATATGGTATATTATATAAAGGTAATTAAAATATTAATTACAGAGAAATTATGCAAAGACATCACAGTGAAATGGACAAAACTCTTCTAAGAGTAAAAAATATATGTAAATGTTTCCTAACTACAACATATTTTTACATAGATTATTTATAATGATCCAATATCCAATTTTTGTAAGGTTATGTGTTTGTTACTGTAACACAGCAAAACCAGCAATTTTTGTTAGTGCAAACGCTGTTAAAACACTGTAATTAAAGTTTAAATTCAATGGGGTTGCCAGTTTCCAATAAATTTTTAATTAAATATAAATTTGAAAAAAAGCTGTTTAAGGGAGACAACTCTAGATCCTGTCAATTGCTAAATGTAGACACTTCCTTTTTTTAACAAGAGGAATAAGTAGGAAATAATCTGACACGTCTGCACTCTATTTCATTGATGCATGACAGTAAAAATATTTTAATAATGATAATAATGAAGCACAGTGATAATTTGCATCTGTAAGTAATTGTAAATTCTATAAATAGGAAGTGACTAGACACTAAGTAGCATGAAAGCAAGTGCTTAAAAAGGAAAATTTATTAACTAAGTAGTAATACTTCTCCAGCCTTTTGTTATGATACATGATAACATAACTGCTGAAGCTACATTTCCTATTCATTGTAGGCTACATTGATATATTTATGATTTTAAACAGTTTGAAGGATGTTAACCGGGGAAGGAAGTAAGATAAAAACAAGTGAATTCATCCAGTATCTTCATTGTTTTCTAGCAAGCCCTGAAACTAAACACATTGCAATGTTAAACAATCAAGACAGAGATATGGAAACAAAACTATTGAGTGTAAAATAGTGTTGTATAAAAAAATAAAGCAAAGTACATTTTAATGGAAGTATTCTATCATTTGTAATGAGCAATTTAAATATAATTACATGGTATTGGATACTTTCAATATTTGTAAACATCAAATGATGATTGAAGATGATAATGTGGAATCTTCCACGTCAACCAGTTTACCCTCTACTAGGAAATGCACTCTTCCTGTTACGATTTTATCAACATCATGTGCAGAAAATAATCAACAGGCATTCATTGGTTAATCACTGTTAATCTAGCTTGCGGACTCTCAAACCTAACTTCTCTACGTCACTCAACACTACTGCCAAAATGTGACTCTCAAAGAACTCCCGTCTAGACTAACGCAGTCAGACATTAAAGAACTTTACAACAATTCATGCAAGTATAATTCCAGCATCATTTATCTAACTTGCATAATACACAATTCACTCAATCTTCTAAACTACATTTTAATAATCAACTCTTTCGTTATGAGTCTAGGTACAAATATTACCTAATCAAAGGGACGCAACTCAGTCTCACTTATCAGTTCGCATGCATGTAATTTCAATACTTAATAAATTCAATTGTTATGTTTTTTAACTCTATGTTCCTTGTATTTCACCATTGCTAATGATTTCCACACCTTTCCTAAACAAAAATAAATAATTGTGGGGAACAGCCCTTCAACACACAACAAACATGGCTAAACCATTATGCACGCCATCATACTCAGGGCCCGTTCCCCTAGAATAACAAACAAAAGCTAGAAGTAAAAAATTTGAAGGTTTATATTGCAAATGTATTGACAAGCAATCTTGAATATTCAAGATCCTTTTTTATCATTCTCTTCATTATTGGATGCAACAAAATTTTATCAATCAATAGGCAAAGAAATGATTTTTTTTTCTTTTTAACTGTAATGAAAAATTGAACTTATATGATCCCAAATTCATGTCTGGAAAAAGAGATAATCTAGGTTGATTATATATTTTTTTTAGTGAAGATAAAAACTAGGAGAACTGAGCTGCAAAGACAGACTAGGTTTTGTTGTTGTTGTTGTTGTTATCTCATTATTTAAGTCAGGTAAATTTTTGTATGCACACAAATATTGCTGGTTAAAACAACATTTTGTATTCTTCTTTCCTGTTGTGTTTCAGGATTAGAGCACATTTGCACAGAAGCAACTAAGTGAAACTTATTCCTCTAAGCCATTTAAATTGTCATTCTCTCTCACTCAATCAATATTCTAATTATAGTAATAATATAATTATACATATTTCACATGCAGTTTACTCAAAAAAAGAAATTTAAATGATATTACTGGGAAAATCTAATAAAATTTTAATATAACTCATTTAAAGGTACCTAAGGTGGCTGTAAAGTTCAATATCGAATCACTTCCTATTTATAGAAGTTGTAATTATTTGCAAATAAATAAGGGGAACTACTCTGTAATTAAATCTTCATTTAAAATTCCAAGTTAGCACTACTTGTACTTCTACTCTAGTAAGCTCCATTTGACTCCTAATAAACATGAGTCAAGTGTTAAATGATTTTCAACATATATGCCTACAATGTAGAAAAAATATTCTAGTAATAAATATCAGGAAATTTCATGAGAAAACAGAAAAAATGAAATGATAAAAACATTTTTGTGTAAAATGATCATACATTTAATTGATTTTGTAAAAAATACCCATAAAAAAATTTTTTGTCAAAAGAACAGTTTTTTTCTCAACACTATTATTACATTGGCTATTTTTACTGTTTGAAAAAATTATTTTTAGAATTTTAATAACACCTAAACGTATGAAACTTTTTTTCAAGAATTGACAACAAAAGTATTAAACACTATTTTATTAGATTGTTTATTTACAAGAATAATTTTATATTTACAGGTTGATAAAATATGTGAACCAACTACAATGCAATATTTATTATTTATTATATTATAAAGAAATAACCATGAAAAGGTTTTTATGAATTTATAAAAATGTCTATAAGTGAACAAGAAAATTTAAATAAATGCACAACTAAATACATTTTGAAAAAAAAAAAATTTTTGTTCATTTCTTTCATTTGCTCGTCACATAAATTTATTAAATAGGTTGCAAGCATCTGGATTCATAATTTTTTCTCAAGAAATGACAACAAAAATATTAAACACTATTTATTTATAGTCTGTTTAATTACAATAGTGTTTAATACTTTCGTTGTCAATTCTCAAGAAAAAAGGGAACATACAAATCCAGTTTCATATTTTGGGGCTTTATTAAAATTCTAAAAATAGATATTTAAAACAATAAAAATTGCCAAAGTAGTATACAATAATATCAGTGTCAAGGGAAAAACTATCCTTTTGGCATACCATTTTTTGCTGGTATGTTTGTTAAACTTGGTCAAATATTTATAAAGAATATGTAATAAAAAATATTTTTTTCATAAAAATATATTTATGCAGCAATTAATCTTTTCATTTTTTCCTCTTTCAATGTTTATATGATTTTCTTAGCTTTTGTAAGAAACACAAAACAAAAATCATTACTGAGTGCAAAGAAAGAATCTACGCTATTAAGTTACAAACTGAACTAAAAATGGCTTTATTTTTCAAATTAGAACATTGCAATGATATATTGGCTTAACAAAAGTCTCACTATGATGTGCCACTTTTAGTGTGCTGCAGCATCTACCCACTATTACAAGTGTTATCACCACTCTTACGGAACAAGCAGAACTCTGGAAAGACTTAATAGCAGTTGGTGGCTAGATGGCATAGAGCTAAGGAGAAAAGTGTTGAAGAGTTTCACTGCTACTATAATGTAACAAATTGCAACTGAATTAAAAGGGTAAATTAGGTTCAATAAGTGATGTTGCATTTGAGAATCTTGAGAGTTTGAACCTGAATTTAAATTAAGAAATTCCAAAAAGACTGAGTATATAAAACACTGCCTAAGAAAGACATGGGCTTTGAGAGGTAATTGATTCCAGTTCTAACACTTTTGCCCCAGCCTCTCAACCTCTGACGTCTTACTCTCTGGGTTGCAGTGTCTACTCGATCTTAACCGAACTTAAAGGAGTGGCCATAAGTCCCCTGAGCATCCGTAGAGCATTCGACCAGTCCACTGGTTTAATCCTGCTTCCTGCCCACGTTATGTTTGGTTTGATCCAGAAAGCAGAAGTGATGTTCATCCATTCACGGTTGACTGAAGATGTAGACACGGCTGGAGAGTCTGTTCTAAGAAATTTAGAATTCACCAAAAAAAAATATATATCCACAGAAAGCTGGACAAACAACTATTCAATGGTTGAATTGTTAATGTCTTTTATATAGCAGAAAAGAATAGTATAGAAAAGAAACAGGTTACAGAAAAGAAAATAATTGACATAAAAACTCATACACTGGATTCTAGACAGAGAGATTGGGTTGTGATTAGCTTGTGAAATCGTCTCAGAACGATATACGACTCCTGCAATGGAGAGATAAAGATTTCTGTGCACAGCTTAAAGTTTATAGTTACGTTCCTCCTCGGTGGTAGTAACAGTAGTAGTAATCTTCATTGTAGTAGAAGCATCGGTACTTATATTAACAGTACATGTTAGCGGGGGTTTGTTCCAATTCTTGACGTCACTTCCAGTCTCCGATATCTCTCCACCCAGCTTGACTGCACTCTATGACAGACGAGCCCAAAAACAACCTTTTGATTATTGTAGCTTGTTCGATGTTTCCAGTGGTAGTAATAATAGTAGCAGTCTTAGATTGTTGGAGGAGTAATTCGCTTCTTCGTACTTATATCATCAAAATATGTTAGCGGCCGTTTGGTTCCAATTTCTGACGTCACTTCCAGTCTCTGACCTCTCTCTACCCAGCTCGACTGCACTTGACAGCAGACAAGCCAACCACTCTGTCAACAGGTCTGTGTGTGTGTATTTCCCAAACTCTCTCTGTTACACAGTGAAATAGATTCTTTGGATAAACAGCTGAAATTATATTGATTTTAAGGAAAAAATTTTCAGACTTAAGTCAGGGGCGCGTGTGTTTTTGAGGGACACATGTGAACAAAGAAAACTTTGCAAACATTAATGATTTGATTCCATTGATCCATCATGTCAAGTTGAATTAGCATAAAAAGCAGCTATTTTGAGTTGCTAAGTTGCAGATGTTTTGACATGAGACGGAAAGATGCCAGTTGGTGTTTCAAGCTGGTGGCAAGAGATGTAACTTGATTCCTCAATCACATGACCAGACTAGGAACACACAAACACAGATCAGTTCTCTCCTATCCTCTTGGCATATTATGTGTAGCATTGCTACAAAAATAATCACTATAACCTTCAGAGTCTGTTGGGCCATTCTTGAAGCTGAGATGACCAGTAGAGGGATCAACTGTCACATTCACAAACAGAAATCAGTTCATTTGACCATAGAAAAAATATATTACAAAACCTATGAATATGATAAAAAAATAACATGCAAAATAATTTTTGAAAAATATTTTACATCAAATTAAAACATGCAAATTTTTAGCATTAACCCTATCAATGATCAAATAATTCAAAATATTGTTAATTTGAGTTTAGAAGTATCAAATCAAATATAAGATATTTAAGAATATCATGATTATTTAATTTTATCAATGAAACAATATATTTTATATCCTAAAATATTATTTATATTAGAAAATGTTAGGATATTGTGAAAAAAAACTTAAAATAAATTTATAACCTATCCGAGAACCAATTTTCATGCAAACATGAATTTATCTGACCAAATTATTGCAACAGAAACATTTTCTCTTTATTTTAGCTGTTAACAGTCATAGGTGAATTAAAATTTGTTTTTACTTTTAATAAATTATTCATAATTTTGGGTAAATATTTATTTTCAATTTTATGTTGATAAACTCTAGAATTAACAAATATTTACATGAAAATTAAGTTCAATTTAAATAACTGACTATAGTCAGCTATATCTTTATGAAATTTATTCATATTTTGTATGTAAGTATCTTTTTACAAGCAGCCGATATTTTTAAAAGTAGAAATAATGTGTTTTTAATGATAATAGATTTACCTAATTTGGGACCAGGAGGATCAGAAACAATATAAATCTCAAGATTTATTGGTAATTCTTTCTTTTCTTTCTTTGCATCAATTTGGGATTGGTAGGCATTTCTTTGGATTTCATCTGCAGTAGTAATCACTACAGCATCCCAAAATGGCCAGAAACCACTGGATTTATCATTTCCTAAGTATCAAAAAGCAAAACAATTATGTCAAAAATATTTATTGCTGTAAATATACAAGCAAAATTAATAAACAAGTAAAAAATCAATAATTTTTTCTATATTAGATATTTCAAAAAAATAAAAAATAAAAGGAAGTTCAACTCTTGAAGATTAATTGTGATATAAAAGGAAAACTGAGGAGATAAAATTAACAAATTTTATGAAATAGAATGCATTATCAATGCTGCATTAATTTAATTAAAAATTATATTTTACTTCTATGGCACCCATAAAAATAAGATTATTTACTCTACTTATAGACAGAGTATCTGTGCAGGTTTCTCTGTCTTGGATCAAAGTAGCACTTTTTGTCAAATTTCAATGGAATAATATCTGTTTCTGCTCAAACTGTTGTTCCCTGTAACTTCTACCTAGGATTTGAGTTTTTGAAGCATGTCACACACATATATAATCTAATGAATACAAACTACAATTTATATATGTGTTCTTCAAAGAAATGGCAAATATCACAAAACAAATTATTTTTCCACTTTTATATCAAGTTATCATTGACTTTTTTTTACCCAATTATATATAAAGTTTTACCATGTATGGAAGACAATATTTATAGAAATGAGATATTATCCAAATACAGGCACAGAATCTGTTATCTTAAAGCTATAGAATGAGACTCTTTACAGAATTAAGATTTTTCTGATTTTGGTCTGGTAATAGAGGTACCAGAATGTCCAAGTAATGTAATAGTTAGCAGCTCAATTGAGAAATTGCCAAGCTGAGTTTGAATTCCAGTTGAGTTCATTACATTCACTTTTCCACAAATAACCTTGGGAAAGATATGAATCCATCTTTTCTTCCACCAGCTATGGGCAAAAGAGCAGGACAAACTTGATTCTCTATCCATGGTTGGCAACCACTCTAGAAGGACAACTGTGAATTCAAAACTCAGCTACTTGAAACTAAACAAAGATGGTTAGACATGAGGTGCAGATACTATGTCTGCAAAACAAAAAATATGATAGATTTCATGAACTATGGATAATCACACTGGGGAGCAATTATCCAGAATACTGCTGACACCAATAAGCATTGGAGCCAAGTAAAATGTCATGTCATTTATAGATAAAACACATTGGAGAAAAAATTAAGTTAGAGAACAGCAATATATGTGCAGTGAACATTGTAAATATTCATACTGATTGGGATAAATTCAAACTACAAATAATTGTACAATGCTAAATAAAATGTGATTAAAAATGGACCAAAAAAAATTACTGGTATACTTATTATCAGTTAGCAAAAGAGTAAATGCTGAAAACCAAACTTTTTCTGCAGAAAAAAAACATTTTTGGAGCTCTTCAGTTTTTAGAAATTAATCCTTATAGAAACAAATATTGTAGACATCAGTTTTAAGAGAAACAAAAATGTTTTTTAAATATAAAGTAGTTTAGCATCTTCTATTTAATAAAGGCGAATGTCAGTGTGTCACACTTTATCAACTTTATTCCTAGAAGCTTGTATGGAAAGTAAGGACCTATGTACATCAAATTGTCTTTAAATTAAGTGTTGGCAGAAGAATTATTGTTAACCATTTAAAAGGTAAGCTTAAATATTAATGCAATACTTAAATGCAGTGATCAATTTTCAGTTCTGTAGTTTATTGTTGCTTATCGCATCTACTCTTCCCTACCTAATGTGATGAAGACCCAATCAAGAGCCCTCTGCAGAAGCTAGCTTAAGTGCTTCCTGATAGGGCAGCTTTTTAGCTAGTTTGATGTAAAAATGGAAAATGTTTCCTTTACATCTAAAAAGAATTGAGTACATTTTGTTTAAAAAGTAATAAATATATTCATGAATGCATCTAAAGGCACATTTTTCACATCTGTGTCTATACACACATTCATTAATGTTTGTATAATTAAGGTCACATAATGTATTTATATACATATCGACTTATAATATTCAAGTGAAATGTAAATATGATTTTTTTGTTTCTCTGTAACTTCCATTAAAAGAGGGTACTGCAAATACACAAATACAAAATATGCTGCTGTGTTTATGTCAACAACTGCTAGTTTTTATATCACTACTATTACCATTACTGATGATGATGATAGCACAAGAGTATAGATATCTGTTTTTTCATGAATAAAACTGATATTAATAAAGATATTCATTTTTTATCAAATTATATTTCTTATTGTTTTTACTAAAAAAAGATTTGTATAATTTATATCTTACAGTTTAACTGTAGGATTTCCATGTATAGATAGTACACTCTGACCCTATTCTTTAATTTCATTTCTAAAAAAAATAATCTCAAAGATTCAAATATGCACATGATATTTTTCATGGTTAATAACTTATATACTGATTGTTGTAAAGTTCAATCAGAAATATGCAAACCATATAATTACATAATATTAATGTGTCACTATATATATCAGTAGAACTTGTGACTGCCTCCAAACTTTACAAATCCTTCCTGTTCTGTCACAGTTTTGCCAGCCCTGTGTGAAAAAAATGCTTTAAATATTCATATTAGACAGAATTAGTTTATACTTTGTGTGAATTTTAAATTTGGAGATTGTATGAAGAAGTTGCATTGTTTTAATCTGACCTATGTGCACATGATGACTGAGTGAAAATAACTCACTGTTATGAGCAATTTGTCAACATGCAAACCTCTTTGTCTAGCATGAAGTGTTATTAAATGAGAACATGAGTCATATGAACACCTCAGAATTTTAAATTAAGCCTTTGGTACAAACAGCTGATAGAGATAGTTTCTGTTCATACTGTAAAACATGTAATTTTACAGTAAAATTTGTAAAGAATAAAAAATATAAAACTACCATATTTGAAAGCATATAAAACACTCTTATTTAGATCTAATATTACAAATCATCCAGGGCATGTTACTCTTATATCTTCAATTTTTCTGAAATTAACCAAAATTTGAGCTTCTAATTCCAAAAATTGTCCAATTTACATAAATTTTTAGTTTTCCCTAGTTTGGGGGTTGTGCAAAAAATTGCAACCTTTCATAATCTATTTTTGTCTGTAAAATTAGTTCTAGAGCTTCCCTACTCTTAAAAATTGGCTCAAAAAAGCTTTTTGGCCTGAGGAATCCAAAAATGCTATAAAAAAATCAAAATTAAGCAGTTATTAATGATTTCTGATTTTTTCATAGCAAGATCAATAAGAAGGAGAATCCCCATGTGGCAGTGCATCTATGACAATTTTTTTTTGTTATTATATTACATATATTGAACGTTATTTGTACCAAAAAGATCATTTGGTTATATCTTAGTTTGCTGAGAATAGAAGCTACAACGTTAGTTAAAATTTTGCACATTTATATTTTAAGTGGTATTGTTCAGCCATTGAATAAGGTCTATATGGAGCAAAATAACTGTCAGAATAGAAATGATAAGGATTATATTGGTGGTTGGGAGTTGGATATATTTAAAATAATATAGAAACAATACATTTCTCTTGTATCAATAAGTGCCTGCAAAATTCTGTCAATATACAACACTACATTTCATTATGAAATTGAAAATGGGAGAGTGTTGCGGACACCCTGGAGGGGGGCGCGATGGCCCGGGCGCCCCCGAGTCGTAGGATGAACGATGTCACAGGGAGCCCGCCACATTTTTACTTTGTGATCTGACCAGGTGAAACAATATGGACAACAGAACGAAGATGTGTATGAATTAAGCAGGGGTTTATTACATGAAGGAGAATAGGATGTATATTGGTATTGTCGGCGGTTGGTTGTTGCTGATGCTCCGGTAGAGTGTGGTTGCTCCAGTCGGTGTTGACGATTGTTGATGATTGCATGGCTGCTCTGGTCGTGTCGACGGTTGGAGGTTGATGATTGCGTGGCTGCTCCGGTCGTGCCAACAGTTGGAGGTTGAAGTGTGTGCTGAAGAACCTTCCGTAAATAATTACTATCAATAGTGTATGGGAAAGGTTTGTTGGTCGTCAGGTTTGGCTGGTCTGGTTATTGCTGCTGGTCGGCTGGTGATCACTGCTGGCGTTGCGGTTCTAGTCCAATCGAAACCTCCCGTAATAATTACTAACAATAGTGTGTTCAGGGAAAGGTTGTGGACGACATGCAGGCGGCCAGTAGGAGTGACATGCCGAGAGTCAGAAGTGTAGAGTGAGAGTGTGTGTTTGTGTGTTCCAACTCGCGTCCAGTTGGCAGACGAAAAAAAATGGGAGCGTAACTTAATACACAGCCCAGGGTGGCATCCTGGCCTCAAGGCCAGGTGCCTGTGCGCCAACTGTGTCAGAGCCAACCGGTCAGTACCGACCACAAATTAGGTGATGAGTCACTGTGTTAAGTTCGGAGTGCCTCACGACAGAAAATGGCATTACTGAAATGTCAAGAATCTCTAAAAAAATGAGTGGAGATTTCTATGTGAAACTATCGGTGTAAAAACGCTTGGAGGTGTATTACGATTAGGTTCGTAACAACCGTGAACGAAAGAGGTAATCAGTTCATCTCCAAACGAAATTACAAGCGTGCAGGGATCATGGTGGAAAGGTCAAGGTTGAAAAATGCCGTTCTCTACCGCCTTTAGTGAGCAGCCGAAAGCGGCTGCAATAAGAGTAACAAAATGATAATATACAACAAAAAAACAAAACCAAATAAAGCAAACATGCTTATCTACAAAATGTATTTACAGAAGTTTAAAAGAAATTTAAAAAAGCTTTTTTGATAGCATTTTTGGATTTCTTGGGCCAAAAAGCTTTTCTGAGCCAAAATTTTAGGAGTAGAGAAGCTCTAAAACTAATTTTACAGACAGAAATAGATTATGAAAGGTCACGATTTTTTGTGTGACCCCAAAACTGGGGAAAAATAAAAATTGATGTAAATCGGACAATTTTTGGAATTAGAAGCTCAAATTTTGGGGATTGTTTTACTTTAACATAGTCAATACATGGACAAAAATTTCAGAAAAATTGAAGAGGTAAAGATGATTTTTTTCCTGGATGATTTGACATGGAATGACCCATGTCAGAAAGCACTGAAGAAATAGATAATACAAATCATCATGAGAGACTTATAGTCAGAAAGAAACAAGATAGTGAAATAATTAGCAAGTATGTTCTTAGATCATGCAATGGACAGAGGAAAATAGGTCAATTGATGCACAGTGAATGACCAAGGAATAATTAATACCTGGTTTGAAGACCACACAAGATGCTTGTAGACCTGAAAAAGCTCAGCTGTAGACATAAAGAAGAACCAAATAGACTAACAATAATTATTTAGAATTGCAGTACTACACTCTAAAACATACCCAAACACTGGTTGTAGGAGCAATTACCTCTCAGACAGATGCTCTTTGTGCTAAATGCCTTTGTTAAATCTTGAATTCCTCTTCCTTCAGCTATGGATTAAATCACAGAGCAGACTGGGCTCTCTTACTGTGAGGTGGCAACCAGTCTAGAAGGTAAACTCTGAATTCAAAACCAACCTGAAGAGAAATGTATTCCATCAGGCTATGCTATAATAATATAAAATAGAAAAATTTCCAAAGAAAATCTTTTTAAAATGAATAAAAAAAAAACAGGTTTTAAATCATTCTTAAATGAATTGATAGTGTTCAGATTCTAAAGCTAAACACATTTTTATTCATAATTTTGAAGTAAACGAATTTTAATTATTTAATATGGTATTTTACATTATTATTTATGCTTTATTAGATTTAATAAAATTTTTATGATAAATTATTATTCAAGATTAGGTTTTTACATTAAATTATGATTGATAAATTTTCCTGGTTTCAGAATATGAAATAAATACTTTTTTACTTTGATAATAGTCAAATCCAAAAGTTTTTAATTTTTCTTTTAAATACAATAAAAAAAACCCAAGGCGATAACTTTTTGGATCTGCCATGTTAAAACCCCATATGATGACAATGACAAATATGAAGATAAATCAAATAAATTAAAATTATTTTCTACGATTACTTTTTTGTGGATTTCATTTTCATTCTAAATACCACCAAAACAAATGGATGTGTTTTTTCCCGAAACGAAAGCAAAGAATTGCTTCTTACCATTTTAAAAAATTGACAGAAATCAGGGAATATTTCAAATAAATTTTTCAGTATTTTTTCATTAATGAATTGTATACTGAAATAGGTTTTTATACTACTAGAAAGCTTTATGGAATATTTTCCGGGGTGAAGGGCTGTTTCACCCCACACACTTTTTGGTGGTGGTGGGGGATACACTAAAGAAATGTGTTCCCATTTGATAAACATCTTCCCTGAAGGAAGATGTTATCAAATGGGAACACATGGAAAATCTGTTCCAATACCAAAAATAATTCGATAAAATAAAAAAAGAAAACTCAAAAAATATTTTTCTGGCAGTTGGTGCTTGCATAATTTAATTAAATTTAAAATATGTTCTAGACAGAAAAACATATACTCAACATTCAACAAATATATATTTTTTTTTAAATTGTAATTTTTCTGTGCAATTTTGAAATTCATCACGTTGTTCGTAAGAGGTTTTTTATTAACTAAAAACGAAACATTTTTTTTTAAGAATCGAAAATAAACGTAAACATGCCCGTGTGAGGGACATCAGGTTCAATTAAAAAAAAAAAAAACTTTTAAACTTTCGTAAATGATAAATCACAATATCAGCTAATAATAAGGGAAAAAAACCTCATGCCTTCAAAAATCAATTCATGGCCGTGCAATTTGGGAATTTAAGAAAAAATTCGAATGATTCAAACATCCCAAACAATCTTCTTTGGTAAAAAAAAATAACTAAAGCAAGAGAAACAAAGCCTAACAAAGGTTTTTAAAATTCTCTTCAAATTTAATTGATTCTATAATTTCTGAATAAATACTAGGGTAGCAATTTTCAAAAAGAAGACAACACTAAGAGACTGAAAAGGGGAACTCGATTGACCCTCTCAGACGTCTTTGAAAACGTAACAGGAACCCAAATACTACGGCTCATCAGCAAGGTTATAAAAAACATTGTAAATAAATCGTCATAGTTTTCATTCCCATTGTTATATTTCGAGTAATTCATAATAGTGTTAATTGTCTGACTCGACGTGTGCTGGACAGAGAACAAAGTGTTCACACTTCACTGACCTTACGAATTTCTATTTTGTCAACTTTAGTCGATTTTTGTAAAGAAAAAAAAATTGATCGATTTTGTACACTTGAACTGGATTATGGTGGTTTCTGGTTTCAATCGTAAAATTTAATTTTTCATCTTTAAAGTTATAAAAATAAAATAAATGAGTGATAGATTCTTTACACAAATTTTGCATCATGCCATAGCCATACGATAAAATTTTAAAATGCGATAAACATTTCATTAATTTTAAATGGCATAAAAAATAATACACTTTCTTTACAAACGAATCGTGGCTCGTAATTCGAAATTCAATTTCCAAGTTTCAGCATTAACACAATTAATTAGTCATTAAAGATGAATTTAAGATTTTTATTTTAATGAATGTTTTTTTTAAATTTAAGGTTTTTTAAGTTCAAAATGAGTAAAAAAATATTTTGAAATCATAACGAAGAAAACGTGTAATAAAAATATTTTAAGTTTCTAGTTTTTGATGGACTATTATTACCGTTGAAAGAAAAAAAATCACAAAAGAACGAAATACAAATATTTTTTTTAATACTTTTTTTACGTGTAAAAAAAAGTAAAACTAAAAACATTTCATTTTACTTTGCAATTTTTGCTGGACTGAAATAAAATTTTACGTTACATAAAGTAGGAAAAAAGTCCAGAATCCCACAAACCCAATAGTAGTGGCCTATCAAAATCTATAATTTTGTTAGTTAATAAATATAACATTTCTTGGTTTATTACGCCTATAAGAAATTAACAGAATTACCTCGTAGCTTATCGTATTTGGAAAATAAATCTCTCATAAACTGTATGATTTTTTCTTCGTTCATTTTGATAAAAAAGTAAAAGTTTAAAGAAAAATACGAGTTATTTCCCCTGTTTAGAAAAAAGCAGTAGCAGCCGATAAATATTTATTGTACAATATGTACAAATGCGGCACAAGGCCAAAAGGGGAAATGGGGAAAAGGATGGTCTTATTCTGTCTTACCATTAAACTTAGCTAGCCACAAACACTGACCTAAACATAGAAACAATATTCCTTTCACCAAAACAACGCATTCTTACTTACCCTTCTCACCTCATCCACGATAATGCCTCAGAAACTCTATGAAATCCTAACTAGTCCCCATATATACAATTCATTATCTGTGGGGGGAGGGGGATAAAAGTCCATTTCACGACTCGCATAACCTCCAGTAAGCAAAGGAACACATAGTGCTCAGCCTTAGTCAACGGCAGTACTATATTGTTACAGACGGAACTGGCCTCGAGGACAAAAAACTTTTTTGTCTTCAACAAACTTGCACAACGGAGCTACGACACTACAATGGAAGAAGGTGTGACTTAGGGTATCCACCTTCCCACTGTAGCGAACGCTGTTTGGCGACTTTTCCAAACCCGCCGAACGAAGTCTTTTGGAGACCCAGAGGGCCCATTGAATCACCTGGCTGCTGGAATGCCCATTACAGGCGAGACGGAAACAACAGACTCGGCCAGAGGGGAATTTGGGTTGGCGGGGGCCAGAATGTTTTTTTATTGCCACTCAAACCGTGTCTACCTTGATATTTTTCAGTTTAGGAATTCCAGCCGTCCAGATTTGTTTAAATATCCGAACGTCCGAATTCTAAATAAAAATAAAGAAAATAAGTGTATGCCTGTTAAAGTGTTAAATAAATCATTTTACAAACATATGTAATGTACATGAATTCAATAATCAAACAAAAAAAAAATAAGTAAAAATAGTCTTTAGAGATGAGTTAAAGTAAAGACTCATTTCTAAAGACTATTTTTATTTTATTTTTGCGTAGTTGATCCACAGTCAAAGCTGTAGTCGAGAAAAGATTTTTAAATAGTTGGTCCACAGTCAGAACTGTGGTTGAGAAAATACTTTTAAAGTAGTTGGTCCACAGTAAAAAATGTTGTACTTAGGAGCACACACAATATTATATTTTGAGTAAAATGCAGGGAAATTTGTCCCGGCTTTCCCGCATCAAAGGGTTGAGATTAAAAAATTGCGACAAAACGCGAGTAAAAACAGCAAGATTAGAGCGGACAAACTATCTGTTAGGCGCGGACGAATAAAGAAAAAAAGCCTGCTCGGTGTGTAACAATAAATAATATTTATTTACATATACAGAAAAAAAGGGTAAAGGGATAAAGACAATTAGGAGTGAAAGAAAGGGAAAAGAAAATGTCCTTTAAGGGAAGAGAAAATGTTCATAACAGAAAAGAGGCTTGCTCAAAATATTTCCCTGGGCGCCTAAAAGTTCTTTAAGCGAGTAGAATTTTGTTACGGTTTAGAAACACTCACAGTTCTTGTAGAGTAGGAAAATGTTGGTAGCTATAGGAATCTTGCAGTTCGTAGGTTGACGACAGAATTCCAGTGGGCACGACAGAAGGAGAGGTGAAGGGATGCAGCTTTCAATTGGTCTTGAATTGTGGGCCGACGTTCTCGACAGCCCTTCAGTAGATAGTTCTTCTTTGGTTGAAAGTGGTTCTGAAGTTGACTGGTGCTTTCTATCATCGACCTTACAGACGGTGGGCCGAATTCTCACTGCCAAATAGGCGTAGATTCTCCAAGTTTATGGAGATTTGGGAGTCCCAGAAGGATCGGGGACTTTTCCCTCCAAAATCGTTATACAAATTTCCTGGACCCTCCATTGGTCAGAAAACACATTCTTATCTCTGATAAGAATCAAGGCTTTGGGAGCCGGTTCTGCAAGTAATGAAAACAGGTTGGAGTGAACAAGCTGTGAGGTTTCCCCCAGACCTTAAGGCACCATGGAAAGAATAATGGTGGTGGAATTCCTTTTTATATTTTCCGGCTCTCTCGTTAGTCAGAAAATATATTCTTATCTCCGATAAGAATCAAGGCTTTGGGAGCCGGTTTTGAAAGTAAAAAGTAAAAAGGGAGGTTGGAGTGAGGATAGAAATAATAGCTATAATGTGAACTTGTAAAATATTGTTCTCAAATTAAATTCCAACAAAAACGCTGTAAAGCTTTAATCGTCTCTGCTGTTGGAGATTATCGTATGAAATCGCCGACATATTTTTCTTTCTGCACACGGTGAGAGTCTAAGTTATGTAACTACCTCTTCTCTCGTGCTTGAATGGTTTGAAAACAGTCGTATTGCATCTCTGCTGTTCAGTCGAAATCTGTGGGTTTTTAAGAAATTTTTCCCGAAAGTAGGCTCGAGAAAAAAGTGTTTTCGCACTTATAGTTTTCTCTAATTGGTCAAATATTTCACACGTTGATGTTAATTTCTAAGCAGCAGACACTTTGATTTTTGATTTTTAAACGGGGTGTGTTGTATTGTAGAATCTTTTTGGCATGCTTCTAAATATTGTCTGTTGTTAGGTAGAAAAGAAAGTTTGGCGTGTTTTAATATGGTATGTATGTGGATATGTAATTGTGTTGGAAATAGGGGTTTATGTTGTATAATTTCACTTTCCATGCTGATATTCGTTACACTACCTGCACATCCTGAAAAATATGACTCACAGACAAATATTATGACGTCTGTGAGGTATAATAGCTGCCACTTTAAAATAAGTTAGTCAGTTACTTCTCATTTACTAAAAAGGCACACAATAATATTCTTATTACCAAAATATCGCATTTATACTAAGAATAGTCAAATTAATGTCACATTTATACCATGAATTTTCTTCATAAAATACCACAGTACCAATAACAAACTTTTTGTACTATTGCTCACTTAATACAAAGCCAAAAGAGCGACTCAAGGCCTAAATGAGATTGTTGTAAGAGCATAAAGGGATGAAGAAGAGGTGTGTAGAACCCAAATTCTACATTATTCCAATACTTAAAAATAGTTTGGTCAAATCTGTGCAAAAAAAGTGGATCACAGAACACTCAACTTCATACACTTTCAAAAAAATCTCGAGCTATCATTGGTTAATAAATATACAAGTAGGCGTGACTATCCACCCACACTTAACTAATTTTTACAGGTCGTGACTGAAATCCAAGTTCACGCCAAGTCTCTGTGAGCCATCCGAAGCAAATAAAAATAGAAACTCATTCACACTCGCCAGTCAGCTGCATGACATCAAACAAATTGCAACTAAGCTTCACGTCACACAATCTTAAGGTTTTTGTTCATACGAACATTATACAAACTTAACGATATTCACACTCACTCACCAAAACTCACCAGTGAATATTCCCATTTATAGGATACAAATCCTATATCATCCCAACAAAATACTAGAAAATACAAAATAGATCTGCACACCCGCAAAATCGGATCAAAACGATTAAAAACATTTTTTCGCAATAAGGTGTGAAATTAATTTTCTGACCAATCAAAGAAGGCGATTTTCTACACCGAGAAAAAAAGTAATGAGCCAGTGTTAAAAGGAAATCAGCCATAAATAGAGACGCTCAAATCAATCAGTGCCAGAAGGGCGCAGATATCAAAGAGGACATATACTGACCGTCAAATTCATAACCCGGCACTAAGAGCTGAAAGTGGGGTAGGAAAGCAGAACAACAACAACAACAAATTTACAACTACTCCAAAAACAATTCCACTGATAAGTACAATTTCCTCTTATCTTTTATTTCTCATTTACACTCTCTCTTTCAACTTAAATTGATCGCCCCCTCCTTTTCCTTTTTTTACCAACTCTGCGGATAAACCAAAACCAAGGAACAGACATTATTATCTTCGTTGAAAGACAGTGAACACAATATTTTATCCAAATCACATTTACTCAAATGAACTAAAAATCATTTATCTTTTATGCAAACCAGATAGATTAATATACAAATTTGTTAATTCCATATGAATGTTATTAAACATACTATATTCTATTTTTCTACAAACATTCTTTATCTTGTTGTTTTTCTTGAAATTTGCGTGTGATTTGTGGGCAGTGTACCCCGCGTTAAATTCTCCTTTTAATACGGGTATGCTGTACCCCCACACATTCACTCACAAAATTCCTTACGCAGAAGTTAAACAAATTCTGCTAACAAATCAACTTTATTTCTCAACATTCAAGAACATTGTATTACACAAAACAATCAAAGGTAGATAACTTTGTCAGAGTTAGCTCCTCCTTAATTCCCTAATTGTTCACTAGGGTCGCTCTCCCTACACTATAAATATTGGGCGACTTCTTGTCTCGATCTCTTTTTACTTTGCATTTCAGCGGACACATTTAAAAATGTGATCTCCCGCAGAAATCTGCGTTTTGCCCACTTGTGGGAAAACACCATGAAACACATACACGTACGTACGAACAATCACCAAAATACAAACTCTTTACGTTCACATACAAACGCAAATGTTAATGTCTTTACTTTGTCCCTTGTAAAAAAATTTTGTTTAATACATATATATCGGACTTGTTTGTATTCTTTACCTCTTCGGTTGGACTCAACTTGAGTCCGCCATGTTCTTGTAGTTGGACCTTCTTCTAGCAGGAATAAACAGCACGTGTTTCTAATTCAACAACACGTAAACCCACACGGTCCTCTACAACTTCTTTGATTACAAAATTGCATTCAACTTTACAAACATTTACTACTTACATGAACAGTAAATTCTTAAATGTAAATTTTTCTCTTTCAATTAATTTACAGAATCTTCAATAACACATTCTAACAAACATCCTTTCAAATAAGAACTCATTAACAAAATTTGATCTTTCACCAAACTTGAGTTCAACATAAATTAAACTAACAAGATTTCACCTAAAAAATCCACTACATTTTTGTAAAATATTTTCATTACAAAAATATATTAAAAATTATTACTTGTTATTCAAATATTTGCCTTTTGCCTTTTATCACAAATGTTTCTTGTTTTCTCTTGTTGTTTTTGCATTTTGCTTAACATATTCATAGAGTAAAAAATTGTATGGATTGATTTGGGCCGTCAGCACCATTAAATAAATGGTAACCACCAAACCTTCCGCTACAGGTGCATATTATGAGGATATGGAGCATAGATAGTCAGCACAGCTCTGAACCTTCTCGGATTTGTTCTACCATCACATTTTTACTCATCCCTCTTAGAAATGGACGATAGATCGTTTTCCCACTCTGCAAGGGCTTTGTTCTTTCCAATCAAACCTGCTTGAATTAACTCGTTGTTTTTGTTGAACCAGTCCTGGTACCCACCACCTCCTTAGCCGTCATAATGATGATATCATTGAATGAACATTTATTGACGCTATCGTCAGAATTCAAATTTTCTTGGAATTTCTCGTCCTGTGTGCGTTAGAACTGGTAAAAGTGGGATGGGCCCTTAAATCTGGTTAGTCTTAGGGCGTCTGATGTGAGTAGGTGAAATGTGCAAGTTCATCGTAGTCCTGATCAATCTATGGTCAGTTCAGCTTTCAGCATAACTCGGGGAATAGGTCACTCGGACGTTGGCGTATGATAATGAAGTCAATAATGTGCCAGTGCTTCGCTCATAGATGCATCTATGTTGTCTTGTACTTATCCGCCGTTCTAAAGTAAACGTTGGTGATGCATAGGTGGTATTCAGCCCATTTACTGACAAGGAGCAAGCCGTTGTCACTGACCTTACCAAAAATATGTCTCACAAGCATTCCTTCCCAGCTGTAATAGTCTCTCACTACTCTTGTATTGAAATCCCCCATTGTGAAAAGCTTGACATTCAGAGGATGATTTTGCCCAGATATTCGGAGAACTATTCCTTAGTAGACAATAATGACACCTTCTCCGGATGTCCCTACAGACAATAGTCACTCTCTAAGAGGAAGTAACTACTGGAAAACATCCCTCAAAACAATATGGTGGGTTGAACTCTTTTATTCATCGTTATCGTCATAATTTGACCCTAACGACGACATAATTGTTATTAACAAAAGGTAAGTGACCCGTCTTATCTGAAACCCATCGATGAGCCCTCCGCAGAAAAAATAAAACCTCTATAGGAGGCCTCTGTCCCCAAATCAGCGGTAAACTCGCAATAGGTACACAACCACTACTCGAGACTCGTCATCTTCTCTTCGTCGACGCATCCGCATAATAACACCCAGCCATGCCATGAACCGCATGCCCTATCGCTGACTGCAACTACATCATACCAGCCATAACGGACGCCTCCGAAAGAATAGCCCTTCTTAATATCCACGCTATAACGCACAGCACAAGCAGGGTGACCGGCGCCCAACCCGAAAAAAGTCTCTCGTCCCACCATCCCACGTGGTAGCTCAAGCTATTAGCAGTCCTTCCTAAGGAGATGGAACAACTGGCGACGAAATTCACAGGCAGGGTCACTAGCATCCAATTAATGGAATGTGAGGGATCCCTCCAAAGAAACCAACATCGTTGTAATTAGCATATAGTGGAGCAGGTAACAGCAAATTTTTAGAAGAATCTTTCATTTCCGGAAACAAGCACCAAAATTGACACACATACTCCTTGGGGATTGTCCGTTTGATAAAATCCATTAGCCACCTAAAAATTCAAGATGGCGGCCATTTTTCAAGATGAACGCCATTGAATATACAGAAATATTGCATTTTGCAATAAAATAGCAAAGACTCGTCCCATTTAAATGATCTTGATATCAAATCACAAATTTTTTCACTAAGTAGAATCCGAATTTGGTACCATGGACTTGCTCACTGGTTTCTTTGTAGCAACAGAGCCAATGTCAACGCACAACCAGGACACACTGGATGACACCGTTACTGTGAAACTCGGAATGGGGTTCAGGATTAACTGAATAATTATTTAGTTTACCTAAATAATTAATTTAGTGTCCCAAATGCTGTCTAATAAACCCCACATCTACCGTAGATTACATGTAGTTTAACATAGATGTTTAGTTAGACAGCCGCCTCTGAATTGACAGGGTGTGCCAGCGCGTGAGAGCCGAGGCAATGGTAACGGAGTTTTACGTTGCTTTGCATGTAGTTACCTGGATGGTGTACAGATCGCACGGGACTTAAATGATACTGGATGAACGATCAAGATTATTACTGGCCAGTTGAAATATCAATCGACAATAATGAGGTATGATGGTCCTTTATATTGGAAGTAGTCAGAGCATACGTATTGGAAGGGATAGATGGGTTACAGCAGTGACGTCAGTGGTACATTGGGTTGACTTGGGACCATCCTGTTGCAGTCCTCGTTTGTCGATTGATATTTCAACTGGCCAGTAATACACAGGGCATCTGGCGGTGCACATGAACTAGTAAGATGTCTCTGTGATGCCTTCGTCACTTATGGGATTCCGGACGAGCTATCCAGTGACGGTGAACCAGAATACCTTGCAAACCCAACTCGTAAATTTCTTAAGAGATGGGGTGTGTCACACAATCTCATCAGTTGGCTTTCTCCACTAAAACTGTCGCAAACTCATGATTACAAACAACATAGGGGCCGATGGGGAAATCGACATCGACAAGTTCCCACAAGCAGTCCTCCAGTATAGAAATTTCCCTGACCAAGACAAAAAACTCTCTCTTGCAATGATTATCTTTGGATGTCCAGTGAGGGTCTTCATTCCGATCCTACCAGGAAAATACTCGCTCCACTGCACTTATGATAGAAACCCGTGAAAACCGTGAGATCGTCCTGGCAAAGCAGCACCTGTGATGTGCATAACGGCTCTCGGAGCACACACGTAAGCTCCCTCAGTTCTGCTTTAGGCGAACAGACGCGAATCCAAAATCAAGTAGGCCCCGAGCCTTTCAAAAGGGGCATGACTGGTATGATCATCGAGGTCCGCCAACACGACCAATACATAATTAAAATCGATGGGTCAGGAAGGGTAACACTTAGAAATCGTAAATTCCTAAGGCGTTTCACTTCATCCCGAGCCACTGGGCCACACAACACCAACTCTCCCGCTCCTACAACTGACTACAACACGCCCACAACTGATTGGTCACTCAGACCAACACCAGTCATCAACAACCCCAAACCCACACTCAGCGACAATACACAAGCTGCCCCCCTCAACATCACTTCACATCCGACAACTATCAAGAGCATGTAAATGAGCCCGTAGCCCAAGATTCCCCCAATCCTGCGCCAGAATCCCCGGATGCACTACCACCCATAGCCACGACTCAAAATCACACACACACACCACCAACAACCCCTACTCAACCCAGAAGGTCAGCACGTATACGGAAATTACCGGCCAAGTTCGACCCCAATGTCTGGGACATTGACTAACCGCACCTGGATACATAACACTTCTCACAACGTCCATCTCACATTATTCGATGAACGCAATAATGACTCCCTCAGCGGAAGTCCTACAGACAATAGTCACAGAGGAAGTGACTACTGGAAGATATCTCTCAAAACTATATAGTGGTGTGACGCCCGACCCCTGGCGCGATCCTGCAGTCACGACACCACTCGTGACCCCTGCCTCTCTCTGGCGCAATTCTGCAGTCTCGACACCACTTGTGACGGGCTAACCCTGGGACATCGGTTGAAGTCTTGTTAGGTTTTAGTACCAGCTTGTCATACTCGGCTCACCTCCAACGCCTGGTCACCGAAGCAACTGATTTGATCTCGATTCAACCTACCCACGTTGTGATTTGATCTTAGGTTGACGAGATCAATCAAACGTCGGACCGTAGTGCCAGCCAAATCCGGGTCAACTGCACAATAAATGTAGAAAAACAAAAACACAAAGATCAACTTCAAGGCGAGCGACTGGTTAGGAATAGCGATTA
>CAXIWW010000137.1:47500-60000 GCA_964036315.1 Acanthosepion esculentum | reverse complement strand
TATATATATACACACATACATATATATACACATATATCTACACACATACATACACATACATACATACATACACACATACATATATACATATACACATACATACATACATATATATATACATACATACATATATATATATATATATATATATATATATATATATATATATATATATATATATATACACATACATATACAAACACATATACATATATACATAAACATGTAGACACATACACACAAAAGGGAAAGGAATAAGTGTACACAGACCAACTTATATTCTAATAATATTCCAACAATATTATGATAAAATATATTAAAAGTTTATCATAATTTAAGAAAAGAACAACGGTCTATAAGCAATTAAAGGTTCTTTATCAACAAAAGTAGATTTTAGTTTGTATCTATGATACACTCCAAGACACTAAAGCATACATACAAATACACATACAACGACACACAAACATACATCCATATATACATAAATATCTAATCATATATAAATACCCATATCAACACATCCAGATATACAGTACACCAACCGTCGAGTGCATACATATAAATACCCACACACACATATATATGTACACCCATATACATACATATATACACATATATATACACATTTAAACATACACACATATACATATATATGCATATATAAACATATACATACACATATATACATACATACAACATATACACACACATATGCACACTCACACATACATATACATACATATGCATATGTATACACACATTTACACACACACACAAGTACACATATATATCTCTATATACCCAAACATATACTTACACATTTAGTGGTAGACACTTACCAGAATTTACACCCTTACTCGTACACATAAACAGGTTAACATATGATAGATGCCAATATACACAACCATATACCTTCATATAAAAAAAAGAAAACCTTACATATATATACCCCTATATACACATATACACATCCAACAGTAGAAACAACCCTACATAGCATACAAATATATACATACAAATACAGACACGTATAATACTTTGTAAGTACACAGTACACATTCATATCAATCTGGCGACCATCATGCTAAAAAGGTAATAGTCTATTAAGTTTAACTTATCGTTATCATTGAAAGTATATGATCTCTATACTAAGTTAAATTTAAAACGATGTTTACAGTTAACTGTTAGTTCATAGCTTTGATTTAAAAGATCAGTCTTACTTTTAAATCTAATTATTTCAAGTTTCTCGTTAAGGCATAGGTAACACTGGGCATATAGGGAGTTACATGTCCGAGCCTTTCTAATTAATTTACATTTAACCTTAGGTGTTTTATTTTTTTCTTTTAGACTCCAAAAGTATTTGGATAATGAAGTCGTATATTTATAGTTACTATTATTAAAAGATTGCATATGACCCCGCCAGCGTTCCTTGAATGGTCTCATGGTGCAACCTATGTAGAATTTCTTTATATTTGGATTTTATAGTGTTGATATTGTACTGAGATAAACTACAGAGCTAGTTAAACAATTATTTTTAGTGGACAATTATTGGGATTCCTGCAGTTACATGATTTATTATTTGTGTCATTTTGCTTAGTGTTGCTTTTCGCAACCTTGTGGGTTGTCAGGCTCTCCGAATCCGTATACTTGCTGAATATACTATTGTTATGTTTTTTAATTATTTTCTCTAGGTTATCTGCACAACTACAGCTTAACTTAAGAGTATTGGAGTTAAATATTTTACTAAGTGAGTTGGTTTCAGATTTGGGGAAATGTTTTTTTAATGAGGTTTAGAAACAGGTGTCCCAATTTAGTTTTAACCATAATGTTAAAAGGGGGAGTATACCATATGATTTTTCTAGATCTCTTTCTACCATTATTGTTGCTATTTATAGGGCTTTTATATTGAATATTAATATTTTTGTATCCACTATTTTTAAGTGCAGAATTGTAAAGGTCTCTATGCTTATTAAAAATATCTCTGTTTGAAGAGTTATTACTGATCCTACATTCAATAGAATAGGGTATGTGTTTGATGATTGCAGGGGGGTGGTTAGAATTTGGATGTACGTATATTGGATTGGAATTAATTTTTACATATGGTTGGTATGTGTTGCTGGTGAGGTCTAGGGTAACGTTTAGGAAGTCTACTTGTTTAACATTAGTGGTAACTATTACTCTGAGACCTAGAACCTTAAATACCTTATGTATCATTTTTCTAATACGATCTACTTTAATTTTAGTGGAATTCTTAACTACTAATAATCCATCGTCCCTAAATAATCCTACACTATCAGAATCTAGGCAATCAAAGGCACTTAAATTATACATAAGAAATAATTCAACAAGGTCAGAAGCTTCTGCAGAATCCAGAGAACCCATTGAAATGTCAAACTTTTCGTTACAGGACTTTTTGGTCCACTGTTCATCCTTGTAGATTAGAACAGAATTTCGGCACTCCATGATAATAGTCACTTCGCTTTCAGAAATGTTGGAGTATTCCCGAGCGAAATCCAGGGCCAAAGTGAACAGATTTTTGGATATAGATGGATAATAGTCTGTAATATCAAACTGTATGAAGGTACATTTGTCCTTATATCCGATGTTGGTAAACCAGTTGATGACATCAGCTGTGTTAATCCATTGTAGTAGTCCGAGGGTTTTACAATTTAAAACTTAGAGATTTGATTTAGATTTCTAAATAGGTAATTTTTAATTTTTTACTTTTAATTTTAATTTCAAATTTTATAAATCTTTTAATATCTATGATAACCTTGCTTGGTTGTCAAATCTTTCGAATTACCCTATACTTGTATTTTGATTGGTCATTCTAGCTTATGTAACAGCGTTTACTCCTAGCTAAGGATCGTTAATTAATTTGAAACTTTTAAAACCATTTACTCTATATTCTACATCATCACTTGATAAGACACCAGAAGTGTTGAAAAAAAATGGCTATTTTTGTCGTGATTTTATAACATATTTATGTTGTAATATTCAAATAAATAATTATATGTATGTATATATATGTATGTATATATAGCCAGAAAAACAAACTTCCATTCCTCGATGTCCTCGTTGAATACAGCAATAACACTTTCATTACATCCTTATACAAAAACCCACCAGCAAGAACTCTTGTCACCTAAACTTTAAAAGCGAATGTCCACTTAGGTATAAAATAGCTGTAATAAAAAAAATTCTAGAAAGAGAACACCAAAATTCATCCTCTAGACTACTCTTAAGAAATTAATAACGTAAAACAAACCCTAATCAACAACGGCTTCCCTAACCATCTTATAGACCAACAAATAAGACTATTTCTCCCTAAAGTAAGTAATAATGAAAGTGAACACACAGTCAAAAATCACTTACACATTTATTACAAAAACCAAATGCACTTGAATTACAAACAAAATGAATGCTCACTAAGACATATTATAAAGAAATACACCACCTCAATCGACCCAAATAAAAAAATCAAATTAATTATTTATTAGAAAAAATTTAAGACAGCTAACCTCATCCTCAAAAATAACAACACGCCTGATAAGTCAAAATTGCAAAGAAGAAACATTATTTATGAGTTCAATTGCTCCTTAAGGAACTGCGTTCCTAACGAAACCGGACTCATAAATAATTACATCGGTTACACAACCACATGCTTATCCAGACGTCTTACGTTACACCTATCTGATCACAGCTCCATTAGAACCCATTTAAACACACACAAAAATTTACCAGACTCCATTAGAAATATACTAGTAGAAAACACAAATATATTAATTGCTTCCCCCTGTAAAAAAAGGTTAAAAATAATGGAGGCTTTAATAATAAAAAAGAAAAAGCCTGCCCTTAACAATATTAACTACGAACAAAGCCACAACGTGCTAACCGTATTCGGAAATTAAAACACCACTACTACACACTAAGACATATACATAATGCACACACTCAATTAAGCTGAAAAATCAAATCATCCTTGATAATGGCTAAAGATATAGCCGAAAGCGCTGGGAAAAATAAAACATTTGGACAGTTCTTACACACCCTTGGTCCAGCAAAGAAAGCTCTTGTTCGTACACAAGAAAAATTAAATAAAAAACTTAACCATAGTACCTTGTCTGTCGTTTTTAATGAAACTTGCATATATATATATATGTATCCATATATATATATATATATATATATATATATATATATATATATATATATATATATATATATATTGCTGAATTTAGGTCATAATGTGTGTGTATGTATGTCTAAGGGGCATTTTTATTTCTGTCCATATGTTGATTAGTGGGAGGAAAGACATAAGTTACATCAGGCCGAGGTATGCACATCTTTTTTGAGTATCCGTTTTATGAAAGTTGGTTATATAAAAAAATGTGTTTGATGTGTGCTTATCGATGTTATTTCCCTCCAATTTTGATGAAGCTTAAATAAAAATGAAACCTGTTAAATGTTATAAATGTATCCTGTTTGTTCCTTATTTTATCATTTAAAAGAGTAAGTACAAAATGAAAAAAAAAACAATGAGAGAAAGTGCAAAAAGATTATGACCCCTACACATATGCACATCTGCGCGAGCACACAAACATAAAGACGGGTGCATGACCACACGGGTACAGGCACACACACAAACACAAAGAATGCAAAAGAAATCT
The DNA here is from genome assembly GCA_964036315.1 of Acanthosepion esculentum. Taxonomy (NCBI): domain Eukaryota; kingdom Metazoa; phylum Mollusca; class Cephalopoda; order Sepiida; family Sepiidae; genus Acanthosepion; species Acanthosepion esculentum. The sequence continues at coordinate 55,330 of CAXIWW010000137.1, read as the reverse complement.
GACACCAGTGTTAAGTGTGCATAAAAGGAAAAAACCAAGGAATATAAGCAGTAAATTGTTAGTTATTACTAAAAGAAAAAACTTATTATTATAAAAGTGACTAATTAATGAACATGTACTGAAATTTTCATTTAAATTTGATAATTCCTTGATTTTTGGTAATTAAAAAAAAGCACTACCCTTCAACCCTAATTTTTACTTCAATGGTTTGAGGCCCCCAGGTTGGGAATTTTTTAAATCGCCATGTAGTAGAGAGTGGGGCTCTATATTAAATTTTTTGGCCCTGGTCACCGCTATGTGTTGACCTCAATGTTCACTCTTATAATTTAAAAATATATAGATTTAATATTTCTCTGCCTCCTGTAAGAAACTTCTGCAAGCATGGAATAAGACGGGATAGATTGTTCTAGTTCCACGCGCCATGCATCTTCCAGATATCTCAGTTATTTCCCTTTAACTCAACTCATCAAGTTTTGGTTCGCCACCGCTGTGACCTGGTATTGAACTCACAACTCTTTGGGCCTAGTCACTAGATCTAAGCAATATCTTTATGCACTTGGCCATGCATCGTTAAGAACATCCTAGTGGAGAAAATAAAGGGTTTGGTTTGAAATTCCAATCACCTGAAGAAGTCCAGAGTGAACAACAGCCAAAACATTATGAATATGGCAATGAAGATGAGGATAAGTCTAAATAATGTAAATAATGCAAGTAATCATAATACCTCATCTCAGAGATATAGACAAGTGTTACTGGCAGGATTAGGCTATTCGATGTATAATTTGTTTAATTTTATTTATAAATGTTACAAGCAGTAAATGCTGGAAATATTTTTTTTCTTTTAGGGTAAATAAGCAAAAGATATCCATTTTCCGATATTCGGAGAACATTTCTCGATACACGATGATTAAACATGTAAAACAGAATCCTAACCCAAGTCGGTGAGTTGAAAAGGTTTTCTTACTTTCTGTTTCTCTCTTCATCTCTGGAATTATGTAGCTGCTTTGGCTGCTGCACTCCAAGTGCAGTCTTTTATTTTGGGGGGGTGGGATCCAAAACTTATATGATGATTTTTTTTTTCCAAAGGGTATCTTTGCCTAAGTAAATATAACAAAGCCAACGGGAATTAGAATTCGGCTCTCCGATTAAAAATTCTGGGCCATTATCCATTACACTAACTGCACATTCAAGCTTACAGCAACTGGTATTCCCAAATGGTCACCCATCAAGATACTGACCTAGCTTAACATTGCTTAGCTTCAGTGTTCATATGGGAACTGGTGTTTCAGTGTGACATGGCCATAAGCCTTATAGAATTAGTAGAATTCTTGAATACAGAATAACATTTTTTTATTTAATTTTGTTTCTTTTTTAATCATTTCACCCCAAGCAAGGCAATAATGCCACTAAGATGCCAAGGTTTACTGAGGGTGAAAGAGAATGAAACGATTTAAGTGAAGAGAAAGGTCAATAAAAGAACACAACTTGGGTAAACAGAAGATGGCGATTGATGTTGCATTTAAATTTTTGCAGGGAAGCAAGATAACAGAAGAGAGATTCACAACCAAGAGGTGTGAAAAAGAAGCTTTTAGAAAAGAACTTACAGTTATATCTAGCTATTTCAACATTAAAATGATGAGGCCTTGTTGCCAATCTAGTAGTACATGCGGTCGTGGTACCAAGGAGAAGAGCACATTAGAGAAGACAGAGGGAAGCCTTGCCACGACATTTGGAAAGAGATTGTTGTGGAGTAGCTGAACACCCCCACAAGATGGACTGGTTTAAGACTAGTTAAACAGCACTCTCTCTTACTGAAGGAGAGGAGTTAATGATTAACTCTTAAAGCTTGTTCACCTCTTTGCCTGGAGGCAGAGAAGAACCCAGACGAGGCTATGCTGAAGGGCAGAGTCTTGTCTGGGGTGGTAGATAGCAACCCAACCCTATGTATACAGAGTATATGGTGAAATTTTGCCTGAGCCTATGGGTTCAGAATGCTCCATGTAAAAAACTGGTATTGTGCCACATCCCACCTTGTGGGGAGGTCTTGGGTAAATGCCAAGGAGTTAACTATTAACTGTTTATTACACTAGTCTGTTTTCAACCATGTACCATATTATTCTCTGGAATAAACTACTTCTTAACTTCTATGTGTGTGTCAACCTTTTCTATTTACAACACAACAGAGATTGATGTCATAATACCAGGTCAAGATCAATACATTCCCTTCTCTGGTCTTTGTTCAAAATCTCAAGATATATTGAATTTTGTCAAGAATATTGAGATATATATTGAATTTTGCTAAGAATATTGAGATATATTGCATTTTGTCAAAATTCTTGAGCTATATGGTAGGAGCAGATATGTCGGCAATATTCAATGTATTGATTAATGGGAGAATTATAAATTTCTTTCTTTTTTTTTACTAATGTTCATCCAATACAAGACCCAAAAGCCATTCAAAGCAGAGTGTTACTGTGTGGTGTTGTATGAACATAAGAAGTGAAGTTTTGGAGAATATCTTTTTTTAGATTTTTTAAAATAATTTTTCACCCAAACAAGGCACAAGAGCCGCTCAATTTAGAGAGTTACTGAATAAGGTTGCTGTATAAGTATAAGAACAGGAGGTAAGAAGTGCATTTTATAAGAATATGTATGAAAGATAATGGTTAACCCTAGACTTGAAGAGGTTAAAATAGTACAGGTCAAGGAAGCATCCTCTCAGGAGTCTGTTCCACAAAGTAGCAAGTTCTAGGGAAGAAGTTGTTTAAATGACACCTCCTCCTTACTAATGGATTACAAAGGGATAATGGATAGTCTGAGAAATTTTTCAGCACCCTCTTGCATGTGTATCAGAGTAAGATCCAAATTAGTTAAGAGCAAATTACTCGATTAACTGTTTTTTTTTTCTTTTGTAGATTCAAGATTCTGAAAGACCATAAATATGAAACAGATGGTCTGAATAGCCTGAACTACGTCCTAGACTCAATCGTGGAGCGAGGACTTTTCACTTTGATATCTGTCTATCTCAATAAATCTGAAGGTAGCAGCCATTTTGTATCATCTTTTTCCCATTTCACAAATTGGAAAGCTAAAGAAAAAAAAAAGAAATATGGTAAGTTTGGCTTACTGATTCATTTTTTACAGCTTATCAACCTTTGCAGGTCATTTAGAGCCAGAAAATATTTTTAGATTGTAAGAATTTTTTTTGAGATAATAATGATATTTTTTGTGATACAAATTTTACTAATTAACCCATAGATGGGGTAGTAAAGAGGTGAATTAAAATCTTTTCTAAGAGTATTTGCATGTAAGTGAATATAACCCAACTGGAATTGGAACTCAGCTCTCCCGGATGAATGAGAGAGAGAAAGAGAGAGAGAGTCCAGGAGAGTAATTCTTGTTCTTTTATTGTTCTAACCCATTCATAGTAGATTTTTGTATATTCTCTAATGCTCAGTAGCCCCTTTTTTCCGGGTGGCTTTATTGCCTTGCTTGGGGTGAAATGATTAAAAAAATATTAATATTTTGGAGATAATAATGATTTTCTGACACATCTTCAAAGATGTCATGTATGCATTGTACAGCCCAAAATTTTATTTTAATATCTTAATTTGCATCTTAGTTGGACTAATCTCTGGATGCTTATTGATTATAGTCAAAATGGTTGTGGGGGTCATGTTTGTAACTGATCACTGTTGTCTTTTGTGTGTAATTTTATTGATTTTGTAGTTTATTTCAAGCCTGAATATATTCTTAGATTATAAAATTTTTTGTCGGAGATGATAATAATTTACCAATGCAAGACCTATTAATTAACCCAAAGCTGTTTGAATTCACACCTTTCTCAAGGGTACTTTTGTGTAAGTGCATATAGCGAACATGACTGAAAGTAGAACTCAGTTCTCTGATTACAATTCTGAGCTATTATCAATTATACCACCCATACATTCAAGCTTACAGCCCCTGATATTCACCCATCTACATAATAACCAGGCTTGACATTGCTTAACTTTGCTGAACATTCAGGAACTGGTGTTTCAACATGATATGGTTGTAAGCTGTTTGGTTGACTTAAGTTTTTTTTGCTAATGTGAGCAGAACTGGTGCAAGGATCTCATCCCCACCCTGAATCAACAATATGGTGGCCCACTACTCTATGACCTCAATTTCCACGAACCTTGAATGTGAAAGTACAGCAAATAATGTGTCTCATGTAGGGATTCTTTTATCTTAAAACTTTACAGATAAAAAGCGCATTTTTATACATTGTTTCATTTATTGAATTTCATCTTAGTCTGCTGGTCAATGTGATGGTAAGGTTAGCCATTTCTATAAAGGAATCATTGGGCAGATTTTGACTGAAAAGTTTGTGCTACTGTCAGCTGAAATTTATAAAATCTATCTATCAAAACAGTCTTTCAGAAAGACGGATTTCTCTTGTCCGTTTTCAGTATTGATGGAGGTTTCCTTCCTAATCTTTTGTTTAAGGTAGTGTGGAAAGCCATTATCTTCATTGTATCATTATTCTCTCTTCTTGTTACATGTGTAATCCATTTAAGTGGTTGCTGCTCTTGGAAGTCTTCAAGTAATATGGTGTTTGTTATTTTTTTATTTTTTTTTTAACTTTTCACCCCAAGCAAAGCGGGATTGCCACTAGCATGCAAGGGGTTACAGAGAGTGGGAACAAGAATAAGAGGCGTGAAAAAGGAAAGGATGAAGAGAAGGACGGGGAATAGATCAAGGCATCTGGAGATGTCGATTGACATTGCATTTGAATAGTTGGAGATTATAGCTACCAGGAAGCAAGTAAGAGGAAAGGAAAATTTTTCCATCCCCTCCTTTCTCATTACATGTCCCAGAAATTTCAGGTGCCTCTTTCTGATGATAACTATAAGTTTCCTCTTTGTTTGCATCCTCTCCAAAACCTCATCATTGCTCACATGTTCGGTCCATGGTATCCTTAGCATAAACTAGTACTGTGCTTAAATTCATAAAGTCAAGGTACCATAGTGAAAATGGATGTAGCATGTGATCAATGAAGAAGTTTGAAGGAAAACGGAAACAAACAGGGCACTTATACTTAAAATCAGAAAGAGGTATTTGGTATTTCTGGAATACATAATGAGAACAGAGGACTTGGAGAATTTGACACTCAGAGGCCATATTGAATGCAAGTGAAGCAGAGAAAATCACCAAGTTACAAGCTTGTATAAATGAATGGCAGAGCCGGGAGTGGGCGGGATAGTAAAATGAGAAATATTCTTTAGAGCCATAAACAATAGGAAGTTATGGATAGCCATTATCGCCTACTAACTGAAGGGAAACAGCTAATAGAAGATTGCATTCTTTTCTTAGTTGCCACAATCTTATGTAGTTTAAAAGATTAATTTATTCTGGTTTAGTAAACACTATCCAATATGTCAGTAATTTAGACATGGTAAAAAATGACAAATTGTTGGACAAACAAATGTGAAAAATGTTTTTGTGTGTGTGTGTGTGTGTGTGTGTGTGTGTGTGTGTGTGTGTATATATATATATATATATATATATATGTATATATATACACACACACACACAGACACACAAAGAAACATATATATAATAATGAGCAGGGTATTCGACTGGATATGAAAATTCAGGTTTACAGAGCTGCCATCCTTTTGTACACCTCAGTCGTGGACTCCATACAGGTACCATATATGCCAGTTGTCTGTGTGCCATCTGCGGAGTTAACCTTCAAGATAGGACATCTAATGTAGGCCTGTTTAACAGTTGTAATATTCGAGGAATCGAGACTTTTCTCATACAGTCTCAGTTACGGTCATGTCTTGAGAATGTTTGATGACAGGATACCCAAGATCCTAATGTACAGCCAGTTAGATCAGGGCTACAAGAATGTAGGTGCCTATGGCTTAGATACAAAGACAAGCTGAAGAGCAACTTCTCTGCTGTCAATATACCGCATGACACCCTTGAGCGCTTAACCTTGGAGCGAGTAGAATGGAGATCAATGTGTTTTAGTGGACTCAGCAGTTTTCAATCTACTTGTCTGAATCATCTTCAAGAAGCGAGAGCAAGATCTAAAGGGTCAGCCAATCTAACAGTGATCTCATCCCACAATCCTCACTCTTGCTCCATATGCGGCCTCCTTTGTAAATCACTAGTGGGTCTTAAGTGCCACTTAAGATTATCGCACAAAATTTCATAACTGAATCAATTAAGTTTTCAGATCCTCATACGTCGAAACCGACGGGATAGTCCATTATTATTATTAGATATATATATATATATATATATATATATATATATATATATATATATATATATATGACGGCATGGACAGTCAATCTAAAAACATCAAGACCACCCCCCACCTGTTCCGTAAGAGAACATTGCTTCATATTTAATGCTACAGTTTTAACACCAAAACAGAATGACAATTGCATGTATATATGTATGCTTGAACACATGAATGTGTATCTGTGCCTAACTTAAGATTATTTATATGGGTGTGTTTTTACGAACTAAAATGCATACACATGTATGTATGTGTGTCTATGTATGTGAGAGTGTTAGCCCAAACAAGTACAAAAGAAAATTCCCCACTCCACCACACACAAATAAGCAAACACAAATATGCATAATTGGATCACTTTTTAAAAAATAAACCAGTTTGTCTGATGATCGCAAATGTTTGAAACCCTGGGTTACAAACTAATATCCATACAACTGAATAATATACATATATATATATATATATATATATATATATATATATATATATATATATATATATATAAGAAACAGCAGATATTTTGTATATACTGCTCTATATTAAAAATGTAAGAATAATATTAAAAATTGAGCATTAATAATATATGGAAAGATTACTTAACTTTTAAATATCAATTTAATCACGACATCGATGCTTCTTGGAAAAATTTCGAGTCTCTCATTGGTTGTGGTTTTAAATAGTATTTCCTTTGTTTTTTCAATGTTCTCTTTTTTTTCCCAAAAATATTCTTAAAAGCCAAATTATTAAATAAGAAAAAAAATTTGAAATTCCATTTAAAACCACAAGCCCTGGAGACTGGAAATTTTACCAAGAAACATTGATGTCATGATAAAATTGATATTTGAAAGTTTAGTAATCTTTTCATATAATATTATATATATATATAATATATATATATATATACATAAAAGGTTAATGTTCAGAGTTGAACTTTAAAAATCAGGAGATCAGTTGAATCTGCTATCTTGGTTTCAAACTTTGTTAAGAGGTCATTTGATAAAAATCACTTGAGGATACCATAAGGTTGAAACCAAGGTAGCAGCTTCAACTGATCTCCTGATTTTAAAATATATACATATATATACATACATATATATATATATATATATATATATATATATATATATATATATATAAAGTTTCATTGAAGATTACTGACATGGTACTGCAATTAAGCTTTTTATTTAATTTTTCTTGTGGTTGTATAAGTGTTTTCTTTCCTGGATATAGAGTGTGTAAAAATTGTCCAAATGTTCCGCATATGCCTGTGCTCTTGGTTATTCTATTATCCATTATTAAAGATGATTTTTTTTATTTTTAACTGAATGTATGGATTTTTATGTATGTATCTAGATTTATAGGAATGTTTTATTTTACCAACACATTCAGCACATTGTGGCCGTGTTCATAGATGATGTTACTAAGTGTCGGCTTTTTCTTTTGTTTTTTTCTCTCAGTAACATCAACTATGAACACAGTCATACCAAAAAGTTAAAATTTGGATTCATCTGTCCACAATACATTTTGCTAAATTA
>CAXIWW010000137.1:35000-42500 GCA_964036315.1 Acanthosepion esculentum | reverse complement strand
ATATATATATATATGTGGTGGGACAATGTGTGTGTGTGTGTGAGTGTGTGTATGTATGTGTATGTGTACAAATTTGTTTACTAATTCTTCATGGTGAGACAGTGTATGTATTGAGGGGGAATATACACATACATATATACACGCATGCTGACAGGAACATACGAAAATGAAAATAGAACTAAGAATACACGGGGGTTACTAAAACATTAAAAGATAAGATACTGACAACTAATTCATCACTTCTCAAACCAACCTTAATTGTTTTATCACCCTTCGCTCAGAACTCTTCACTGCCATTTCAAGAAAGACATTCGGATTACTAACACAAAAATAGAGAATGTCTCATATCGAGAATATTTAACATTGAAAAACATAAAGGAAAAAAAATAATTATTTTTAATAATATGTGGAAATCTCCACCATTTACCTGAAGATGGTCGCGAGACCAGAAACATGTGTTGTAAAATTATGAAAAATAAAGAATAATATTTTTTTTTTAAATCCACATTACAACCCAAAAAGTTTGCGGTACCTCTCTTCTTTTTAATATACACACTTTTCTGTCATTGGAACCATTATAACCTCTTCATTTTATATATATATATATATATATATATATTTTAGGAAATTGAATGACAAAGTGGTAAAATTCTGTATCATATTTTTGCTCTGTAAAAAGATTTCATCAGATTAAAGTAATGTTATAATTGATGGAATTATATATATCTGTAGGGGGTGAGGTGTAAATACAAACATAAAGGTTGGTTAAAATTTACACTCTGAGAGAAAATTTTGAAGATGTGGAAATTCTAAATTAAATTTTTTGTGTTTCAAAATTTTTTAAATATAAAAAAAAAGAATTAAAGATTCATATTTTTTCATCAAATATGTCTGGATACACTTTCTAACTAATTTTCCACTTTATCAATCTATTGCCTGTAATTGTTCTGGTATATAGAAATCTGTATATCATATTCTCCATTTCATATATATATATATATATATATATATATATATATATATATATACAAAATCTAACTAAGTTGTTTCATGTCAGAATTAAACTTTAGCAAACTTTCTAATCTTTGTTTCTTTTAGGAAATCTGAGCATTTTAAAATGTCACCACAGTCATTACAAAGTAGATTAAAAAAGCTGTCTACCTTTGGAACATTTACCAATTTTAATTCTGACATGAAACAAGAATTTGGAAAAGTTTTTAAAAAGATTGTATGGACATTTGGTTTTATTCAACGAAACTTGGTTAAAAGAATTCTTGCTGTTTAGATACACCTTATTCATACGTATATGTACCGGGCGTAACAGCAAAATTGTCCAAATCATGTAAAAGCAAAATTGTCCAATTGTTAGATTAAGCTTTGAACCATTGTATCTTAGAAATGATTAAAGATATCTTACTGGAATTCTCCAAGGTTTTTATAACACTATTGTTCTCTACCTTGAGCAATAAGTATGTATAATTATTCTCCAAGCTAAATAGAAGAATCATGATGAAATCAATCATGAACGAAAATGACATGTTCATCATTAATTAATCATAGCTAAGGATTAGAAGCTCAAGAAGGATTGAAATAAAGTTCAAACATATACATATATCCAGGATCATTTTCCAACTTATTCAAGATGGTCTTCACCCTCTCTAACCTTCTAACTTTCTGTCCTAGAGTAACAAGGTGCCTCATAGGTTTCACATACAATTTCATTTTCAAGTTTTTTTTCATTGCTCTTAGGAATGTCATAGGTGAAACTCCTCTCTCATGTGCCAAACGTCTTATGGATTGAGTTGGATCTTTTCTAATTGTTCACTTTAGCTCTAAGTTGAAATAATGATCCCTTTTCCTGTTGTGACATTCTGATCCAGTTTTCCTCTCTACTCTTCCCTCATTTTTAAACTTATTCACCATTGTCTTGATTGGTTCTTGAATAGAAGCCTGGGCATGAATGTTAGTACCATTGCTGATAGCCTGAGTGATCTTTTCCCTCTTCCCATTGCTCAGTTGGGAAGACAGTGGGGCTGACACAAAACTAAACTATTCACATTTTAACTAGAGTTTTTCAGTGATTCCTACGAAAAATGGTGTTACGATCGCTAAACGTCTTATCTGAAAACCTGAAAAAAAGATACTTTTGTGGTTTTTAGATATTAAACATTTTGTGGGATGGACAATTATGGTGCTACAGGATTTGGACAATTTTGCTGTAACACCCGGTATATATATATATATATATATATATAATATGTCAAGAGTATTTGTAAGTTTTATTGATTGTAATCAATGTAAACTTTTGGCTGTGTCAGTTATGACATTTGCAATGGCAATGCCAGGTGGCAGTGTCTTTGATATGACATTGACAGACTGTTCCAAGATATTCACCAAGCTTGCGGGGAAAAGTTTGACTCTAGGTAAGTGTAAAGTACAACAGCAAAAATTGACGCAGGATATATTTAATGACTAACTCAAGTTCAACCTATACAAGGCCCAAGACCCACTCAAGACAGAGCATAACTGAAGGTGGTTATTGTATGAGTAAGAAGAGCAATTTAATGCATAGCTAAACATTTAAAATAGCCGTCATCTTGTAATATCAATATATGAGTAGACACTTAGGTCAAGCAGTCTACTTCATGCTTGAATGTACCCCTCAGACTAAAAAGTTCCTGTCACATCTCGAGTAGAGTTGCCCAATCCTCACTTTCCAGGCTTGACAGAGTTTAAAAGCATAGCATTTACACGGCCTTGTAGGTGATGAATTATTTTTCAGCCGAAAACTACTTTGTCACAGGTGAAATGTTACTAGCCTCTTGCTACTCTATCACTCTTTTGCTGACAGATGTTTGGGCAAAATAGAATCCTTGGTTCTGCTAGTCCAGACCTTCACAGCTCAGTCCCATACATGTAACCTGAGATAACTCAAAACCACTTACCCATCACATTCCATTAGTAAGAAAGAAGTTCCACACAGGCAGCTTCTTCACCAGAACTGTTGCATTATGGAAAAAAACGCCTGGAAAGGTGCTTCTGCAATCACTACAATCTTGACATACATATATATGTATATATATATATATATATATATATATATACATATGCACTCCTCGATTTCATATCGATTACTCAAACACAATACCTGTACATACTTTTGCTAAATTGTTGAATAAAATTTGGCTTTAATTTAAAACCCTCGCTTTTGTTATCCTTGCTTCGATCGTATTATCCAATATAAATTTTTCTGTTTGCAGGGTTGATAGCACCTGCTTGACCGCCCCGCAACACACACACACACACACACACACACACACACATATATATATATATATATATATATATATATATATGTATACATATATATACATGAAACAGACTGTCGCCTCTAAGTATTGACTTCTATGTTCACTTTTATATTTACACACGCTCTATCTCTGATATTGAGCACTTTGTCCCATAAATATAGCACACTTTAAGACTATATTTCTTCTTACATATATATATATATATATATATATATATATATATATATATATATATATATTCTTTAAGATATAATTATATAAAACAAAATTTCCGATATTATTAAGAAGTATTCCCTCTGTTGCAACTGTCAAAGGTAAGATACTGAACGTGTAATTTACTAAGCTTATTTTGGTACACGGCCACTGATATGGTTGGTCCTGTATAAGTCAAGCTCATTAATAATGCCCATCCCACTTGCTCGCTAACTATTCCCCCCGCATCGTCGCATCCAAGAGAAATTAAACCTTGTAAAATTAAAAGAAAAATAACTCATGCTGCTGACATTTATAATTCTATTGATATCGCTTTAACAAATTTTGTTCTCTACCGAATGAACTTATCGATATTGCAACCGATGAATCACGTAATGAGTGGTGGATGCAGGATTCATTCTAAGAAGAGACCTCACCTTTAGAATGTCTCTCTTTGACGCATGTTTTATTGTGAAGACTTGACAGTCAGATCCTTCAAGAACGAAGATGTTAAAAAATATTTCGTTAGTATTGTCAATTGCATCGGAAGACCAATTGACATTTTGTCAATTATATTAAAGGACTGGAGACAGAAAATATTCCCAGTGCTGCTTCGTTCTATTGTATTCTGATGCAACTGTCAGTCACAAGTAGCTTGCGTGGAATTGTTAATACGTTCGATATTACGTTTACTTTTCTTTAAGAAAAAAAGAAAAACAATCCTCAATTGGGAGATGATGACTGTATGCAAGAGTAAATGCTCGTGCTGCAATAATGGCTGATTTTGAAACTTGCAAAATGAAACCGAAGGAGGAATTTAACATTGTTCATGACAAGAATAAAAGAACAGTTTTTCAAAGAGAGTCTGAAGTTATTATGCAAATCACGTAAACCTCAACTCGAATTTGCTTTGAAAGATGTTTGTCAAATTTTAAATGATTAATTTAGCCGTCGAAACAATGCTTGATTTAAATTTTTAGGTAGTTTCAATATCTTTTATTAAAGTTGTTGGATTTATTATAAAAACTAGAATTATTATGAAGATTAAGCTAGTTTAATGCCGCTCAAATCTAATGAAAACTTTTTTCTTTCTTTTGTCGTGGGTTGGTACTTGTTTTTTTCGTTCGGTGCCAGAAGATGGTAATGTTGTTGAATTACAATAAATAACACAAAAACTTGATTGTAAAATTAATGGTCAAACTTGGAGGTAAGAGAGTGGTCGACCTCAAGTCAACATGACGTTGAGAGAATATTGTAGACACGTCCACGACAACCAGTTTACCCTCTGCTAGGAAATGCACTCTTCCTGTTACGATTTTACCAACATAATACTTACAAATAATCAACAGGCATTCATTGGTTAATCACCGTCAGTCTAGCTTGCTGATTGGTCAGTATCGACCAATCAGATCGCTCCCACGCGCAAGAGCAATTTTAGGCGCCATTCTGCCCGGAGCCTGTCACGTGATAAGACATGATATTTAAACCCAACACGTGTGATTCTTTCTGAGTAGCAGCAGAAGAATTCTTTGTTTCGACGCGGACTCTCGAACCTAACTTCTCTTCGTTACTCAACACCACTGCCAAAATGTAACTTTCAAAGAACTCCCGTCTTGACTAACGCAGTCAGACGTTAAAGAACTTTACAACATTTCACGCAAGTACAATCTGTGAACTCTTACCAACTCGTCCAATAGACAATCTCTAATATGCAACATACTCAATCTTCTAAACTCTTTCGTTATGAGTCTAGGTACAAATAATTACCTAATCAAAGGGACGCAACTCAGTCTCACTTTACAGTTCGCATGCATGTAATTTCAATACTTAATAAATTCAATTGTTATGTTTTTAACTCCATGTTCCTTTTTGTATTTCACCATTGCTAATGATTTCCACACCTTTCCTAACAAAAATAAATAATTGTGGGGAACAGCCCTTCAACACGCAACTAACATGGCTAACCAAAACACACGCCATCTCACACAGGGCCCGTTCCCCTACTAGATAACTGAATCTCCTTTCCTTAGGACCGCTGCAAAAACACGTCTCTGAATCCAATGATTCGAAAGTATCCTGACACTAGATGATCTCCTTTCCGGAAGTGGTGCCACAAACTTTGCACATGACCGGAAACACTTTTTTGGGTTTCCATTTGCATTATAGCAAAATGAAAATATTTTTTTTAATTATTATGTTTATTATTTATTTTATTTATTATTTAATTTTAATTCTCACACACAATGTCCATATTCTAAATATAAAGTTTAACATACAACATTTTATAATAACCACTTACACTTGTCATTCAACGTTTATTTCAGTTTAAAATTGCTGACATAATAAAACCTGAGTAGATAATGTTTTATCATATATATATATATATATATATATATATATATATTGTGGGAGAATGAAAATTAAATAATAAATAAAATAAATAATACCAATAATAATAATAAAAAAATAATTTAATTTTCCCAAAATGGAAATAGAAAGCAAAAAAAAAAAAAAAAGATTTCCAGTCACGAGCAAAATTTGTGAACACATTTCCGGAAAAGAAATGATCTCTTTCTTGATACTTTCGGATCATTGGATTCGGACGTGTTTTTGTCTGCGTGTTCTTATCACGTCGGGGACAACATTTATGGTGGGTTGGTATTTGGTTTTTCGTCCGGTATCAGAAGATGGTAATGTCGTTGGACCACAGTAAATAACAGAAAACACGGTTGAAAAATTAAGGGTCAATATTTATTGACGTAAACATGTACGAAACTCAGAGGTAAGTGAGTGGTCGACCTCAAATCAGCATGACGATGAGAGAGGGTGATTGAATCTCCTTTCCCTTAGGACCGCTGCAAAAACACGTCCGAATCCAATGATTCGAAAGTATCGAGACAATAGATGATCTCCTTTCCGGAAATGGGGTCACAAACTATTCACGTGAACAGAAACCTTTTTTTTTTCTTTTGGTTTCCATTTGCATTATGGGAAAATGAAATTATTTACTTTTTTCTTATATGTTTATTATTTAATTTATTATTTAATTTTCATTCTCCCACACTTTCCATAATATATATTGAAACATGGATAATGGAAAATATCTAACAAATGCTGAAAACCAGAAAATAACAAAACTTTTGAGTGAGGGAATGTCCATATGGGAAATATCAAAGGACCTTTGTAGAGGTCGTCGAACGATAAAGTGGGTTCATGGAAAGCAAAAGGAAAAGACATTAAGAACCTGTGGAACTCATTTCTGATTTCTTGTTTCTCTGTTCTTAACATCTTCAAAACTAAATGCAACACAAGTCGCCATTTTCTGTCTTCCTTGATTTCAATTTATAATTGATTTAAGTTTGTATGCAGTTTCAATTGGTTTTATTAAAGTTATTGGATTTATTATATAACCTGCTGTCTGAAATTATTACGCAAAACCAAAAAATAACTTTTTACTCTAATGACAAAGTAATAAAATCATCAAAAATTGATAAACACCTATAATAGAACAAATAACAAATATATATAAGTCTTTGAAGCTCTTACATATTAATAAAGTGTCCTTTCTTCTCAATAAAACACCTATAATAGAACAAATAACTGTTATATATCCACCATATCCTCGAAATCTTAACATCCTATTTTGTCTTATGTTCATATCACACACCCCATTCAGTAACCCCCTCTTCAGTCTTTGAAGTGCTTACATATTAATATAGATTGATTGTGATGATTGTGGGATGCACGATTCATTCTAAGAAGTGACCTCACCTTTTCTGAATGCCTCTCTTTGACGCATGTTTCATTGTGAAGCTTGACAGTCAGATCCTCGATGTTAGAAAATATTTCGTTGGTATTGTCAATTGCATCGGAAGACCCATTCAGAGTTTGGCAATTATATTAAAGAATGAGTCTGAAAATAATCCCAGTGCTACTTCGCTCTATTGTATTCTTTAACAGCTGTCAGGCACCAATGCCTTGAGTCGGATTGTTGATC
>CAXIWW010000137.1:7500-30000 GCA_964036315.1 Acanthosepion esculentum | reverse complement strand
ACACTTTTGACGGGCAGTATTAAGCATATGTAAATTAACGAAATGATGAAGTGAGGGGGGAGAGACATGATTGAGTTAGATGTAATTTAATATTTCTATTGTTTCATACTTAATATTACTTGAGGATGCCCAGACATTGACACATTTAATCGGTTAACTTAACGGAAGTTATATATTGATATAGAAGGGGGAGAAGAGAAAAAATACCAAAAAAGAGAGAAGGAAATCATGAGAGAATGTGTCACTGACTTTCTTTCGCTGTCGTTTTGCTTTACTTTGAAAGTGTTATTTTGGGGGTTTAGAAATATTATAATGTTTGATATAAATTTGAATGTTTAAACAGTCTACAAGGAATTTAATTTGATGTTTGTTAGCGATTTAAGTTTTTTAAAATTTTATTACAAAAACTTTTGGGATTTAATATGAAATAGTCGATTAGAAAAAATATTCATAGAATGTACATTAAAAGACTAAAATTTTATTTTCAAATATAAGTTTACTTCTAGTTGTAATTGATTATTAAGTTGACATTTCTATCAGTTTGAATTTTATTCATGAATTTAATTCGTGACTGTTTTTAGATGGGTAATTTCTTTTACTTATTGTTTAATTTTTAAGTTAAAATGGCGTGATTTTTTAAGGTAATATTAGAGACCTTGCTCTGTCATATATTGTATACACACCCATGCACGTTTCACATATACATACGTTCCTTTACATATGCAGTCACTCATGCAGGCACAAATGTACCGATATACACGGGTAATTTCATGTATTAATACCTACATATATATTTTTAAATGTTTACGCATACTTACACATAGATGTATATATATGTACTTAGAATTTCTCTAAAAAAATTTTACAGTTAATATTAGGCGATGACTTTAGTATTCAAATATCAAAAAATATTTCCAATTTCAATATTTTCTCATCAATAATGATTATTAAAGGGAAATACATTTAAATTTTAATTAAATTATCAATTTAAAAATTTACCTCCATATTATAAAGAATTTTAAACTCACAATTCCAATTGGAGAATATTAAAGGAGAAAATGGGGTAAAACATTAATAACAGAACTGTAAGTCCTTCTTTTATAATATTCTATATATCCATATATATATCCGCACACATGCATACACATATATATACACATATATCCATACACATACACACACCCACACACCCACACATATATATGTATATACTCATACGTACACATATACGCATGTAGATATATACACACATACATACATACACACATATACATACACACATATACATACATATATACCTATATATACACACACACACACATATATATATACACACACACATACATACACATATACACCTATATACATATACATACATCTACACATATATACACATACACACATACATCTAAACACATACACATATATACACATACACACACACATATATTATATATATATATATATATACATACATACATACATACACCCACATGTTCGTGTATGCAAAAAACATGTCAATATTGAAACGTATTTACATTATTATATTTCGTTCATTCTGTGACACCCGTACTTCTTTTGGTCACGACGCCAAATGTGACGCCGTCCTTTGTGACGGGCTAACCCTGGGACATCGGTTGGAGTCTTGTTGGGTTCTAGTACCAACTTGTCGTACTCGGCTCGCTTCCAACGCCTGGTCACCGAAGCAACTGCTTTGATCTCGATTCAACCTACCCACGTTGTGATTTGATCTTAGGCTGACGAGATCAATCAGACGTCGGGCCGTAGTGCCAGCCGAATCCGGGTCAAGGTGATACTGCACAATATATGTAGACAAAACAAAAACAAAAGCACAAACAACAACTTCAAGGCGAGCGACTGGTTAGGAATAGTGATTAATTTTATGTCGGTTTGTTGAGTTACAGGAATGCGTCTCTCTCTTTCTTTCCCAGCCCGAAGAAAAAAAAAAGTGGATTGTAACACTTTTTGCTAGTTCTGGATATCTGGGTTGTTTTTCAATAAAGTCGGCTCTGGTGGAAAATATAGTCAGACTTCCATAATTTGTTCTTGGTTAGAAGTCTAAGTCGGAAACTTGCTTTGGTGGGAAATCTAAAGTCGGACTTCAACAAATTTGTTCTTGGTTAGAAGTCTAAGTCGGAAGGCATGGAATCATGCGGTCACCTGTGCGAGGCGTTATCTTCCGAGTCCTGTGTCTTGGGCTCGACTGGATCTCTCTGCGAACTGCACTGCACTGCTCTCTCTTACTGTACTCACTGTCTAAAACACCCGAAGATGTTTGCTTATATGGACGCCGATCAAAACCTGGCGTGGGGTCGGACGTGGTGTGGCCACCACGTTGATTTCAAATCCCCAATAAGGATTTCCTTTGTTTGCGGTCAGAAATATTTATCATTTTCCATTTTTGGAAATCTTCTTCCACACCCACCCTCTTCTGCTCTCATATGGGTATCTCACCATACTTTAGAGGGCGTCAACGGTTTTCCAACTTCCTCGCAGTAACATCTCATACCTATCCTCTCAATGGGCAGTGGCAGGCCTCCTCCCTGCGTCACATGATCACCTCCGCCTGGCTATTCGGCCAATAGGCGTCAAATGATAATCTCAATTTTTATCCAACTTCACGGCATATGGAATTCCTCAATCAAGTTTTTCGCCAACATTAAGTGGACGGAATTTTGGCGAAATTGGGTTAATACAATAACATGGCTTTTGTTATCACAAACGAATTTCAACAGAACACAGATGTCCTGTCCAGACGACATCTCCTCAACCCAGGGCAGGGCTCTGTGTGCGGTCGGCAGATGACCTATTAAATCCCTTCCCGACAACACAAGTTTTGGCTATCATGACACAGTTAATGTTTTATCTGCCCAAAAGCTCTGGGATTCATCAACTAATTTTTACGACAATGACCATCAGAATTTTCGCCATTCCACTACCCAAAACAACATTGCTTTTGTGGGTGGCCTTTTTCCTTCTTTTATCATCTACGTTGTTAAGTCTTGTCCCTCTCTTTCTTTCTTTTCTTTCTCTTTTTCCTTCCTTTGTCCTCGCAGAGAATTCTCATCATTCTCTGATAACACTGTTGTCACTTTAACACAGTAAATGGGTATCCATTCAAAACTCTGGGAACATTTGGCATATCTCAGCGTCAAACTTCTGCGAGAAAGTAAAAATGATTATCTTGATTCGCACTTGAAAATAACAAAACAAAAAATCTTTTCACCGATCCCTTGTTTTGGGAAAATAACAAAACAAAAAGAATATCGCTCAGTATGTCTTTCGTTATATCTATCGGTTTAAGTTATCGCTCAGTATGTCTTTCGTTCTATCTATCTATCGGTTTAAGTAATTCCCGTAATTAACCTCTGTGGTTAATTAATTGATTAATTAACCTGCCGTTTCTAAATAGTGTTCCAATTCCAAAGAAAGTCAGTGACACCTTCTCTCATGACTTCCTTCTCTTTTTTTCTTTTTAGTTTTTTTTTTCTCTTCTCCCCTTTCTACATCAATATATAACTTCCGTTAAGTTAACCGATTAAATGTGTCAATGTTTGGACATCCTCAAGTAATATTAAGTATGAAACAATAGAAATATTAAATTACATCGATCTCAATCATGTCTCTCCCCCCCCCTTACTTCATCACTTCGTTAATTTACATATGCTTAATACTGCCCGTCAAAAGTGTGTAAATTTCTTTTCATTTTTCGTTTCAACCTTTGGAAGTAAAGTATGATGATCCGCAGTCCTTTAAAAGGGCTGTGGTGAAATAATTTATTACATGGAACCATAAAGTGGTCTGTTTTTATTTAAATTATTAGGTCTGATTTACATTGAGCTCCCTGGATTTTATCCTCCTTGGGTCTACCCATACGGATTACCTAGTTTTTCATAAACTATATATATATATATATATATATATATACATATATATATATATATATATATATATATATATATATATACTGAATCTAGTTTACATATTTATAAATCTACCATTCGTTCATGCTTTGAATATTGCTGCCACATATGGTCTGGTGCTCCAGCTTAATATTTTGAAATTCTTGATAAAATCCCAAGAAGAATCTGCAATATTATTGGTCCTGACCTGGCATCTCGTGTTCAGTCACTTTCCCAGCGGCGTAATGTAACTTCACTGTACCGTTTCGATAAACTCCCTTGCGTTTTCTTGCTTTCCTGGTAACTACAATTTTCAAAACTTTAAATACAACGTTGATCGCCATCTTGTAACTTCTTGAACCCTGTCTTTGTCCTTCCCTCAATCCTATCCATTCTCAGTTTACAGATTCACTTTCACTCCCAGTAAACCCCTGCATTTTAGTGGTATTACCGCCTTGCTTGGGGTAATTTTTATGATTTTCTTTCCTCTTTAGTTCCTAGTCTTTATGAATTTAAGCGTAGTACTAGATTAGCGGCTAGTTGGAATGGCTTTATGTAAGTTTCTTTTCTCGCGCTTCTCGCTTGTGGAACTGTCTCCCGGCTTCTTACTTTCCAGTCAATTTTGATCTCAAATATTTAAATGCAATGTCATTCGTTATCTTCTGTCTTGTCAGTTCCTGTTCTTTTATTGTTCTAATTTTTATTTAGATACATTGCATTTATTTTCAATTTTTCTAGTTGAACTTTTCACCTATATTGCATATGATCCATTATTGTGCATAATTAGGTTAGAATAAAATTCGTATTTTATATGAATATTACCTTAAGAAATTTGAGATGTAGTAGAGTGAAGGCCCTGTATCATAGATTGTGAAGTGGCGTACCATAGATTCCGAGGTGCTCACAAGACCCTTGCACCAGCCCTGCTTAGACGACCGGCTCGCTGAAAAAGCATTTTATCTTCAGGATAAATGTCCCATTTTCTTTTTGGTTCATGCACAATTTTCAGATAACTGTCAGCTTCTCAAATTATCTTAATCAAAAACGCGCATTGCAGCATAATTTATAGAAAGTAAAATCCTCTAAATTCTCTGGTCTCAATTCATGCCCAAAATGAGTCTCTCTGGGAGTTAGCTAGTTGGCCCTTGAGACGTCTTCGCTACTACTTCTGTCTTCTCTAACGACAAGCTAACAGACTGATCATCCTTTCAGTCAGTGAGAACTCCTACTATCCTTCTGCCCATCTTAACTAACCCCTACAACTATCACTGCCCCTTCTACATCTTCATAACGCTTTTGACCCTCTATATGTCCACAGTGGGCTCCTGACTATCGTCTCTCTACTACTGCCCATCTCTACATCACGACGGACAGCTTGTCACTTGCCAAGGTCAGAATGCAGCATATGACTGGAATTCCCTACTTTCCGACCAAGTGTTATTTGATCCCGAAAGTTGTAATTGTGTTCATTTTGTCCCTACTTGTGAACAGCAGGAGCTTGTCTTAAACGTCTCATATCTCGATTGTATTTGTATAAAACATCAGTCTATTGAGGTCCAGATAAAATCACTTCTACTACAGAATTTCAAAATGTGATGATACTTTTTATTACTTTTTAAAATTCTTTTCAGGATACAAATGTCAGTTGGATTTGCGGATTTTATGACCTATCAATCCATATTGATTTATTTAACTTCAAAATCTTTTGTTCTAATACTTGAAGATGCAGGCAAATGTTGGTCGAATTTATACCCGAATCTAAAAGCAAACATTGGTCGATTTTACGCAAACATAGAACGACAGCTTTCAAGTGATCGGCCAGTGAACCATCCACATTATGCCACGATTCTGGATCCCGTCGGTGTGCACCAAAAGCGAGAAAAGGGGCTCTTACACGTTCACAAGGAAATAATAGGTGAAAACAAATGTCGTGACGAGAAATGAGAACTCAAACACTGTTTCTAATTGTGTTTTATTCAGAGCTTCGCTTGCTCAGTCTCGGTGAGAAGATAGGTGAAACTTAAGACAACTTCTGTCATATGCTAACAACTCTGATTTTCCTCACAACTAACCTCTATCTACACATCACGACATGTGGCTAGCAATACGAACGGGCGGCATCGGAACTACGCAAAGGACAGTCTGTCCCTCGCCAATGGCAGACCAGAAATAACTCCCTCGATACCAACTGTGATCTCTATCTATAAAAGGCAGGATGTGTGTGTGTGTGTGTGTGTGTGTGTGTGTGTGTGTGTAACGAATGCACGGTCGCAATTTTCGACGGATTTGCACCAAAATTCACATGCTCTAAGTTAGCGAAAAGGCCAAGACCGACATTGCATTTCCCAACTCCCATCGATAGTGGAAATAATCGATTTTTTCATGCTTTTACGGCAGTTTTCATGTAGTTTGCGGCCATTTTCTACTGGCCAGAGTTAGAGCCACGAATATTCTATTGGCCAGCGTGAGTGCCAACAGCTGACTGACACGAATGTTAACTAGCATGCAAAAAAGAAATCGATAGCTGCATTCGTCACAAGTGGGAAAAATTTAAATCTGCACTTTACTCCAATTGGCTCATTCGCTTGCTTAAACTCAACGTTGATTCTGATTCTGCAGAACTGGGTTGGGTGTGAAAAAGTATTTGTTGTTAACATTCTTTTTTCATTCGATTTTTCCAGTTGCGAGTCCTTTTTTTAAAGCTGATCGTTTTGTGTTCATTTTGTTTAGTTCTTTTTTCGTAACAGATTTAATGTTTAGTATAGAGCTTAGAAAACATTCGCAGTGTGAGATCGGCAAGAAGTAAAGCATGTAGCAACATCAGCACAGCAAAGAGCACTCCTTTAAAGGCAAGGTAGGGCAAAAATATTTAAGTGATAGCGATTGCTGCATGAGTCATACGATTTTTGAATCAAGCACGGGCAACGCCGGGCCATGCTGCTAGTTGTTAATATAAACCAGCGAACGGAACTACTCAATATCCGGTTTGTTGTCGCTTTCCTTTACCTATTTGTTCTTTCCTCCCACTTGCGGCAATAGGATATCACTTCAAAAATCCCATCCACTAACCATGAAAAGATAAAGGAGATAAAACCACGTGCCCCATTTTCTGTTTTGTCCATGCACAACTTTCAGATCACTGTCAGTTTCTCAAATTATCTTCATCAAAAACGCACAATGCAGCATAGTTTATGAATAGTAAAATCTTCTAAAAGCTTAAATCTGCGATTCTCTGGTCTCTGAGTCAAGAGGCAAAATGTTGGTTAGATTTAGATCCAAATCTGTAAACGCCCTCTTGTGTGTCTATATGGGGAGGGAGTAGGGCTTACTCCTCTACAGAGAATGCAGTTAGCATAGACATGATGCCAAATAAATATCTTGCTCTTTACAAGTTTACAAAATTATTATTCACGGATGAATAGTTGGAAAAATTATGCAAAGCAAAGAAATAAATTAAACACCAAAAAGAAGTAATTCAAAAAATATTTGAAAGTCGATCGAGCCATGATACACGAGACCCATGAGTTGGTTTGGGACCCCACAAGGCCAGCATGACCACTGGGCTATGACACAATGTGTGCACACTGGCTCCGTGGGTTGGTTTGGGATCCAATAAGACCAACATACTCTCACCAGCGTTGTATTTCGAAGTAAAAAAAACAAAAAACAAAGAAAAAACAACTCAATAAGGAAATAGGATTTTTATTTTTATTTATTTTACGTTGAAAATTTAAAATGATCTGAAGATTAAATACTGCAAACATTATGAAAATCTTGTTAAAAAATATATCAACAATATCGGGTCAATGGCAATATTTTTTTTATTTTTTTTTTTTTTTTCAACTTTGTTCTATTGTTTTGCAGATAACAGCATTCCTGGTTATTGTGGATCATTCTATTCTAGAACAACAATCACTGTGAGGCGAAAACAAAAACAAAAAATGATGAACACATTTCTGAAAGTAAACTCTAGTGAAATCAGTTTTTGAAAGTCTTTCAACTTAATAAAGTCCCATCAGCATTTATTGTGAAATAATCAACCAGACTTTAAATATATTTTTATAAGGTGTAGAGACAACCCAAAATAATTCCCTATTTCACAAATTGCCTGTGTAACCCGGAGTGAAGAACAATAAATGGCCAGTACAAAGTTGCTCATATGAGCCATATTATTTTACATATATGAGACTGTAATTCTTTTATTGTGAGTACAGGTTATAGAATTACACAGTGAAGAGGTACAATGGGTTAAAAAATAATTTAAATAGAAATAATAAATAAAAATAATAAATATAAAAAATTATAAAAATAAAATAAATAAAAATACAAAATAGTAAATCAAAAGAAAAGTAAATATTTTTTCTTCTCTAGTCTTACCATGGAGCATTGTTACTTACATAATGCCTGATTTATCCATTACTCAGTTTGCCATTACGGCATGCCAGTAACAAGATTCCGGTAAATTTCACTAGTAAAGAGAATGCTGACTTCCTGCCTTTGCCAAATTATTATGAATCAGGAATTATATTCCTATTTGTGATTGTAACATGAATCCCTCTTTGGTACGAGGGAGGTGCTGCCACAGGGTTGGAACACCCGGGACCAGGCACCCCTCATTTATTTGTTGTGCTCTGTCCAAAGACAGACACAGAATTAAGAGATACTCCTCTTAGTATTTACTTGCCGCCACACAAGGTCAGTGAGGAACTCAAGCATGTGCATCCAAGCCAGGTTAAAAAAAAAAAAAGTATCCCCCCCCGCAACCGTTGGTTGCACTCGCATTGGTATTACAACCGATCCACCCTCTCTAGTGGAATGAGGCAGGCAGTGCCACAGGTAGCTGTTCCCAGAGACCTGGCACCTCTTAATAATATTTTCAGTTGCACTCTCAACTAAGACAGTAACACAAGTGAGAGATAAAATACAAAGCAGATACTACACTTTGATCCCATAACCTTTTTATGTGCCATGTCCTTTCAAGACGTAAGCGATCATGGCTTTCCACCTCCCTCTATCCCTTGCAGCTCTCAACAAGTTCCTTCCCTCTGCTTCCCCCCACCAGTCCACGTTCTATCATCGACCTGCTCAAGCTCGCCAGGTATGTCACACACTGCTTTCCCTTGTCTCTCTTTCCCTCTATTCGACCCCTGAGTATCAAATTCTCCAGGCCCTCCTTCCTCGTTATGTTCCAGAAACTTCAGCTGCCACTTTCTGATGTTAAGTATAAGCCTCTTCCTTGTTTGCATTGTCTCTAAGATCTCATCATTGCTCACACGCTCGGTTCCTGATACCCTCAGCATCCTTTTGTAGAACCACATCTCCGTCACCTTCTTCGTCTTTGAGGAAATCGTCCAACATTCGCTGCCGTAAAGAAGGACAGATGTCATGTAACAGCTCAGTATTCTTTTCTTTAACCACAGAGAGAAAAAAAAAAAACTGTTACGTAAGTAACTTTGGCTGATTATTACAATGAATGCTTAATGTTTCCTTATAAGGAAACGGCTAATATTACCAATATTATTAGAGATGAGAAGAGATACTGCACTTGGTATTTACTCGTACCCCACAGTGATGGGATATGGCACTAAGGCCAGTTTAGAATGAAAAGCACACTCACATATGGTCCAAGTGCAAAAATTGTCCAGTCTCCCCAACCAACATCATACTGGTGTCAGTATTCCACGGACTCTCCCTCTTTGGTGTAATGAGAGCCGTGCTGCCACAGGGTTGGAACCGCAGGGACCAAGCCTTTCTCAGTTGTGCTCCTTCCCAAAATAGAAACACAGTTGAGTGTTCACTTTGATCATAGCCCAATGACCAGGGAGTTTGGGGGCGGAGAAGTAAAATTCAAGTAGCCCTGGCTGTTTTTTCCTTATAAGGAAACGTTTAATATTACCACGATCATTAAAGATGAGAAGAGATACTACACTTTGATCTCAGCAGGAAGGCCAGAAAATGAAGAAAGGCATAACTTGACTAACACTGACTGCTCGGTCACAGTGAATGCCTAATGTTTTCTTATAAGGAAACTGCTAATATTACCATGACCATTTCTTGGTCGACTATTTGTAACTGATATGATTAATTCTGAGTGTCTATATTTCTGAGATGAGTTATTACGTACAGTATTTATATTAGTCGGACTATTGTCCTCATCTTTGTCGCCATATTTGTCACGTTTCGGCCGTTGTACGCTCCGGCCTTCTTCAGGTGGTTGGAATTTCGAACTGAACCCTTTATTTCGATCACTGGGGTAGACTGTTCTAGTTCCATGTTTGATGGATGTCAGTTATCAGTTATCTCCTGCTAATTTTCCCTCTGAAAGTTCTCCACTGCCTTAACCAGGTATTGAACTCACACTCTTTGGGTCTGTCACTGGATCTAACCAACGCCTTTATCCACTGTGCCATGATTAATTCTGTAAGTCGTATTCTTTTTAAAATGATATTTTCTTAAACAAATCCTTGAATATGCTTACAAAAATGTCAAATAAATGCAAGAAATCAACTGTACCAAGTCTGGTTAAATTAGTTCACAACTTGCTGACACAAGGGCATAATCAAATGGTAATGTAAGGGCCACAGGTGGTGCTGGATACTGTCAGAGAGAAGAGAAGATAAGGGAGGTTGGTAGAAATAGGTTTTGTCTATTTCCCTGTGACAAATTTAGATATTAAACATATCGCCAGATTTTTAGGCAAATACACATTGATAAAAAAAAAAAAAATATAATTAATCTAAATAAATTTCAGTCACTTCTTTTCAGAAAATTACCATTGGAAATTTCCCAGAGAACTTTAGGTATTGGGTTGATGTCAAAAATACAATGTCCAACTCATCTTCATCCCTTTTATTTAAGCAGTAAGTGACCACAGGGCAGACTGTAAACAAAGAACAGCTGGTCAGCTTATGGACACGACAGGCTCAAAGAAAAAGGCAACACGACACTATCAAACAAAATACAAATCAACAGAAACAAGAATAATGCCCCTGGGAAATGACTGGCGGGAAAAGGGACCTCATCAAAAATAAAATCTACAGGTGAATGGACAAATGTCATGTAACAGCTCAGTATTCTTTTCTTTAACCAGAGAGAGAAAAAAAAAACTGTTACATAAGTAACTTTGGCTGATCATTACAATGAACGCCTAATGTTTCCTTATAAGGAAACGGCTAATATTACCAAGATTATTAGAGATGAGAAGAGATACTACACTTGGTATTAAACCTTTGGGACCTTTATAATTAATTGTACACACATATAGCGTGCGGTAGAAATACCTGCCAGATAATAAGACATTAGTGGCAATAGTATCTTCATCTCGCTGATGCCTTACTATCATGTGCGAGGAATTTCTGCCAAACCTTCTGTACAATTACAATTAGATGAGACATTCATAAATGCAACGAGGTGCGTCAGGTAATTGAGAATACGTCTTTAGAAAGCCGATAAGTGACTGGCTTTAAATGAAAATAAATTTTAAACCATCCAGCTTTGACTTTAATGCAGGAGATAAAAAGACATGCCGCTCTTTGTTGCTTTAGCCGCCGACCATCACAGATCCAAAGATTGCATCCTTCGTGTTTAAGATATGACAAGAGCTCCAGGTTTCTGACAAGAACGTATCATCAATGACAAAAAAAAAAAAAAAAATTTTCCCTCGCTGTTGTCAGGAAAGTTGAGTTTGTCCAGCAGCTCCAGGGTATTATTGACAAGAACCCCGGAAAATCAATGAAGGTCACAGCCAATCAGCTTCTTGTATTTTGGTTTAAAGATTGATATGTGCATGAAATGCCCAAAGTTTCAATAAGCGACAATTTAACCCATGAGAGAATGTGGTGTAGACAATTTAAAAATCTTTTTTTATTTTACAGCTTATCAGCCGTTTGCAGGTATTAACCCATAGCTGGGGGTAGAAGAGGTGGATTCATACCTTTTGCAAGGGTATTTGAGCATAAGTGAATACAACAAACTTGCTCTCTGATTTCTAATTCCAAGACATTATCCATTACACCACCTTTACATGCACATTCAAGATGGTATTCCCAAACAGTTACCCATCTAGGTATTGACAAGACTCAATGATGCTTAACTTTGGTGAATGCACAAAAACTGATGATATGGCCTTAAGCCTATTTAAAGTATATATATATATATATATATATATATATATATATATATATAAAGGAAAGAACAGTAAGATATAAAATCCGGTGTTCTTATAGATATTTTTATTTTTACACAATAGTGCTCTATGTAAATTTAAATTTACAGAGCATTAATATTAAAAATTAATAGATTTAAAATATGGTTTTACCACTACACAGTGATAACCATGTTTCAGAAATATATATATATATATATATATATATAATGAAATTGTCTAAGGCCGACAATTATTTTAATATATTTTCTGTTTAGTATTATTATTATAGATACAAATATAAAAGACAATTTCCAGATATTAACCTAAAAGCTCAAGTAAAGTTCTTAAATAGCCTAGCCAGATTGAGATTTTCATATGGATGTTACCAAACCTGTTCAGAGATATCTAAACTCTCAGCTGTATACAATCGCTTTCTCAGATCAATGGTTAAAAATTGCTTTGAGTCAGTGAAGCCTGTAGGTCTCCATGAGAACCATACTTCTTGGGACCTTGTCAAATGACACTGCAGAATCACAAACAACTTTACCAGTTAACAAAAAGAATATCACTTGAGGACTTTCAACAGTGGCAACAACTAAAATGAATAGCATATGTAACTAAATAGTAACATAATCAAGAAGTTGATCATCCACACTACTTTAAACAAGAGCATTCAATGACCAAGCAGCCCATGCTAGTTTCAGTCGAATGTTATAAAATCTTTCTATTAAAATAATTTTTCAGGATAATAGGTTCCAATGTCCGGTAGCTGTTATTGCTCTTTCCAGTATTGATGACAGTTTCTTTCCTAACCTTTCGTTTCAAGTAGTGTGGAAAGTCAACACCTTGATTATGTGATTTAGGTACATTTTATTAAAACTGCATTTTCCAGGTAGAAATCGCAACCAGAAAGGTTCTGGATGCACACAACCAAGTTGAATATTTTGTTTCTCGTTTATTTTGATATTGACTTTTCTTTAAATCTAAGAATATTTCACCAATACCGGGGGGGGGGGGAGGGATTTTTTTTTTTTTTTTTTTTACATTTTACTTGGTAAACTGCTACTTCTGATGTAAAATTAACTCTGTGTGTGTGTGTATACAACCTATGTGACTTTTCAACTTTTCAACTACGACCGCAAATTAGTCTGGTCATGACATCTCAACATCTGGCAGCGTGAGTGTTTGCAAAGATTGAATAGATGGCACATGATGTGTCTTGTCTATATCATAAAATTTACAAGAAGAAAAAGAAAAAGGAAAAAAAAAAAATTCAGATAAAGCTCGCAATGTTTGCGAAAAAAAACAAACAACTACCAGCTACCCCAAGCCATGCTCCAGTGGATGACATCAATCCACAACCCAGTACCCATGCCTAATGTTTTGCATTTGTTTGTATCTTTATATGTTTTGAAAATTTTTTTGCACCTGTATTTTGTCTTGTTTTATGTTTAGCAAATATTAAACCAACTGTAGCGTAATAAGCAATCTTTGACTTAAATCTGACAATCATAAAAGTAAGAAACAAAACAATGTTTAGAATCATATCAACCATAAAAATTATAAAAAATTATACAATCATGCCGAAATAAAGATAAAAAGATTACAAAATTAATTAGAGCGAACCAGTCATAATTGTTGTTACAAGTCGACGGCAACATACCATATATACTCACATATCATGCCACCTTTGAAGACCTAGTTTGGAAGTTGATTTGACTACAGTAAATGGATACATAGTTTAGTCAACAGTGTAGCCAAGGCCAGTAGGACATATGCTAATTTTATAGCTCATGTATGATGCAGCCCCACAAGTAATTAGCTCAGGAGTAAAAGTTCCGACGGATTTGGCATCAGTCGGATTTCGATCCCAGCTGGAGGCAATTGGAAGTCTAGCCACACTGATGAGATGTGGTACAGCAAAACAGTCTGACATTGGATGACAAAATATGCGCCCCCGAAAAATTAATTCCAGTCAAGCACTCTGGACAGAAAGTGCGAATTTGTAAACAGTAACTACTACTGCTGATAATGCAAAGCTCTTCCATGAACTGAGCTCTCTCAGTCACTGGCATGTTTAATTAAAGAATAAATATGTAAAATATATGTAAAATTTGTTTTCCTCTCTACCAGGCACTGATAGATCAGGAGTAAAATCTCCGACTGATGCTAATCAGACAGGCTTCAATCCCGGCTTGAGGCAATCTGATGTCTAGCCACACTGATGAGCTGTGATATAGTGAAACAGTCTGTCTGTGGATGACTGTATATCATATAGTAATTCGTTGAGCCTAGAATAATCTTCAACAGAATGCAGAAAGCACTGGATGGCCATTTCGTCCTTTCTGGGATTCATCAGCAGTGCCCATCCACTACCGAGAATCTAACCCAGACCGTTTTGATACAACGCAAACGTCATACCAACTGTGTGTGTGTGTATATATATATATATATATATATATATATATATATATATATATATATATATATATATATATATATATATTATTTATTATTACTATAAACATTATATAAAGTATCACACATTGAGTGCTGGTTTTAATAAAACAATGCCCACAGAGCTAAAATTTATACTAAGAATAAATACACATTTTTTTTTTCTCATCTCTAGCAGAACTTAGTTTAATGCACAATGTCATCATCAGGTGCTAATTAAAAACTGATAATTTTATATATGCGTAAATATTTGGGGGATCTTACTAAACACATGACCATAAGTAAAATTTCATGGTTAAAAAACAAAATTGTCAGGTTTTGTTGGTTCTATCAAATCCCAAAATGATTATATCATGTTTGATTTTACCATGAAACTGTTGTGTATGTATGTATGTCACATATTTAATATGATCTAAAAATCATAGCATTACACTATATGTGGCTCTATCAATAGGATATTGAGCACTATGTTAAAAATAAATTAATGATAACCTGTATTTAACTGAAACTTACATTTCAATTAAGGTAATTAACTGTTTAACTTGTATTTGTGTGTTTATGTGTGTAGAGTTTAGCAGAAATTTAAAATTCTGTAGCCAAAAACAGACGTTCTGTACGCTAACATGGAACCAATGACAATCACTCATGAGAAGGTTACACAAGGTAGCAGGAATCCCTTTCTTTCTCTCCAGACATTGGTCAAGAGGCTCTGCATTTTTTTAATCAGTTCGCACCTGTAGAAATAAAATGCAGCCTTCATAACCAGGACATATTTCATTGTCCTGAAAAAAAAAAAAAAAAAAATTTTTTCCTACAATTGTAGATTTCAGGTGCAGATATGTTATACACCAATCACATTTGTATATTTCTTATTGTTATAAATTGTTTTCTGCGTAGCACACACTAAATGAGTCAGTCTTAAATACTATTTGTACCCAGTCTCACATGATTTGCCTTTCTCTCTCTTTCTCTCCCAATCTGTTTTTTACAACAACTAAGATTAATGGGAGCAGTAGACGTTAACATCATTTGTAACTTTCAGGCAGTATAACCATGTGTCTTTGTTTGAATGTTGTTTAGGGAGTTACTTTAAAAGCTTTAGATGAGAAAAAGAAAATACCAAATGTGTGTGTGTATTGTGGTATTATCTTTTTCTCATCTATATATATATATATATATATATATATATATATATATAAAAAAGACATTTTTATGTTTATACATATACATGATTATATTTTTTATTATTATTTCTTTCAACTTTTCCCACAGTTACCGTTTTTTTTTGTATTAGTATTTGTTTTTGTACAACGAACCTGAAGATCATTTGTCTTACCATTTTTCATGGAATGTATATAATGTTTATATACATAAATTATATATGTTCCAAAGAGTGTAATAGCCAAGGATGATAGTGCTCCCACTGTCTATAAAATGCTTCCGTGGCATGCGTCTCAAATAGCCTCTAACAACTAAGTTCAACTCCCAGCTAGAGAAGGGGCAAAGGCAGGCAACTGGTGTCTCATAACCGGCTGCTTCTGATAGATAGCACTTGACTGCCCAGGAATCATCATTTTAAACCGCCACTGCATTGTGGTCATATCCAAATATGGAAAAGGTTATGGAAGTGAATCCAGACAGTAAACCTAGAGTGGAACCCAAAAGTTGTCAACACTTTTTGGCAACTCTTGCAGTCAAACCATCCACAAAGGTAATGCCCTGTATTCCTTTGGACCTCGTCGGTACGGCCAAGGGAGGGGGCTCACATAGTCTGGGTAGTGTATGGTCTCCATATACCATCGTCTAGACCTGCACCCTGGAAAGGTCAATTCAGTCTCACCACTAAAGTTCTGAATTTTGATCAAATAGGGTGCTGGATAAACAGATGCCTACTATACTCCACACCTTATTTGAAAACTGGAAAAATACAATAAAAACTTAAACAGACCTTATCAGTTCTTTTTAATCAAAATGTGAAAATTAATTGAAACAACCACTTTAGTTTCATTTCTTTCACCATACAGCCAGTTTTAGACCCACTGAAGTGACAGGGTGTAATTGATTTCTATTTTTGCCTCAGATTAGATCATTTACAGTGGTGTGCAGTAATCTGAATCTATTTTCGGGGTGTGTGATGAAATTTGTTTGGCCTTGAAAAATAATGCATCATCCATGATTGCATCAGATTTTTATCATGCCCAGACACTATTGTTTGGACTGTCGATTAGTTGTCCTACGGCCATGGTCTACTCCAAGGAAGCATACAAAAATTTGGAATGCAGCACAAATACACTGACAAGTCTTACCAGTGAGCAAATCAAAGTACTAAACTGGCCCAGAAATTCTCCTGATTTAAATTCAACTGAGAATCTGTGTCTGCAAGGAACAACTTCGTGGATTGGACATACGAAGTAGTAACGTGTGACTGAGTCATGTTTTATTTGAAAAATACAAAGAAAAAAGTAAATAATAATGGAATTATTTGGTTTGTTTCAATTAATTTGCACAAGTGTGTGTGTGTGTGTGTGTGTGTGTGTGTACGTGAAACTAGAACAGTCTACCCCAGCACGCAAAATAAAGGGTTCAGTTCGACATTCCAACCACCTGAAGAAGGCCGGAGCATACAGCAGCCGAAACATTGTGATAAATATGGCAACAAAGATGAGGACAATATTCCAAACAATGTAAATAGTGTACATAATACCTCAGAAATATAGACAGATACTCAAACCAACATATCTAATTACTTTTTTCTCAGAGATACAATCTCCCAAAGGGTATTAAACTGATATACAATGTTGGTCTTTTCCAAAACACTAGTTGATGGAGAAGAGTCATTTTGTATGATTAATTTGGTTGTGTTAAATTTAGTATAATACATAATTAGTATTATTTTTTTTAATTACTGGGATCAGTAGAGAATGATCTTTGAGGAGAATGAAAGTACTTGGGTAGGAAAAAGCTACAGCAACTTCCTTGATGAATTTCATCTTACCCTCAAGAAACTGATTAGAGAAAAGGAAACGATCATTAAAAGATAGACCTAACTTCATATGCATAAATTTAATTAACAAATAGACTTATCTTCCTGATTAAGAGTTTCACAGAAATGCCATCTACTTAACAGGGAGTAAGTAAATTGTATTTATCTGTTGATATATAATTATCATATCTGTGAAACTGAATGGAAAAAATAAGGTTCGAAATTTTATTTTATCTTGTTTCTTATTAAGGCTTATTTTTTTTAATATTGAGCTCTTACAAAGACTTCTTGCCATAAAACAGATTAGCTTCCAGAAATAAACTGGGCAACTGATTTTTGGGGTGCAGAATACAATCATAGTGGTGGTTGTTATTATTTCATAATAAAATTATATTGGATTGTCTGCAACGTTCGGGCCAATTTTTAGTCATTCATGTTCAAACATGTTAGAATACATCAAATTTATCGACTGATATAATA
Source organism: Acanthosepion esculentum (assembly GCA_964036315.1). NCBI lineage: Eukaryota > Metazoa > Mollusca > Cephalopoda > Sepiida > Sepiidae > Acanthosepion > Acanthosepion esculentum. Next base: position 12,011 of record CAXIWW010000137.1, on the reverse strand, counting down.
GGTTTACATTTCTGATTAGGGCACATTTCAAACTATCTTTTGAGAAAAACAAGGTTAAAATTACTTGATTCGTGTTAATTTTGCATCCCTATGAAAATGGAAGATTATAAGGTGCATGTGATGCTTTTTTTTACCATAAAGGCAAAAATGCCTCGCAAGCAACAAAAAAGACATGCTGTGTATGGTAAAGGTGCTTTAGCTGACGGAACTGTACAAAAGTGGTTTGCTAAGTTTAGAGTTGGTGATTGTAGCATTATTGATGAAGAATGCTCAGGCAGAACCCTCCACTACAGATGACAATCAAATGAAGACAGTGATTGAGAATAATCCACATTATACAACACAAATTGGCAGAAACATTAAATTTATCAAAATCCACCATCCATTAGCACTTAGTGAAGCTTATGTACTCAAATCACTACAATGTTTCAGTACCACATTATTCAAGTGAAAAGAATCTTTTGGATTGCACTTCATCTGTGATTTGCTGCATGAACGCAATGAAAATGCACCCTTTTCATTCTGAGAGAAAAGAATCTTTTGGATTGCACTTCATCTGTGATTTGCTGCATGAACGCAATGAAAATGCACCCTTTTCATTCTGAGAGAAAAGAATCTTTTGGATTGCACTTCATCTGTGATTTGCTGCATGAACGCAATGAAAATGCACCCTTTTCATTCTGAGAGAAAAGAATCTTTTGGATTGCACTTCATCTGTGATTTGCTGCATGAACGCAATGAAAATGCACCCTTTTCATTCTGAGAGAAAAGAATCTTTTGGATTGCATTTCATCTGTGATTTGCTGCATGAACGCAATGAAAATGCACCCTTTTCATTCTGAGAGAAAAGAATCTTTTGGATTGCACTTCATCTGTGATTTGCTGCATGAACGCAATGAAAATGCACCCTTTTCATTCTGAGAGAAAAGAATCTTTTGGATTGCACTTCATCTGTGATTTGCTGCATGAACGCAATGAAAATGCACCCTTTTCATTCTGAGAGAAAAGAATCTTTTGGATTGCACTTCATCTGTGATTTGCTGCATGAACGCAATGAAAATGCACCCTTTTCATTCTGAGAGAAAAGAATCTTTTGGATTGCACTTCATCTGTGATTTGCTGCATGAACGCAATGAAAATGCACCCTTTTCATTCTGAGAGAAAAGAATCTTTTGGATTGCATTTCATCTGTGATTTGCTGCATGAACGCAATGAAAATGCACCCTTTTCATTCTGAGAGAAAAGAATCTTTTGGATTGCACTTCATCTGTGATTTGCTGCATGAACGCAATGAAAATGCACCCTTTTCATTCTGAGAGAAAAGAATCTTTTGGATTGCACTTCATCTGTGATTTGCTGCATGAACGCAATGAAAATGCACCCTTTTCATTCTGAGAGAAAAGAATCTTTTGGATTGCACTTCATTTGTGATTTGCTGCATGAACGCAATGAAAATGCACCCTTCTTGAAGCAAATTGTGACAGGTGATGAGAAATGGAATTTTATAGAACGATGTTCAGTGATAAAGATCTTTGGGCAAGCAAGTTTAGCCACCTCAAAAGCAGGTCTTCATCCTAAGAAAATTATACTCTGCATCTATCTGATGGAACTGAAAAGGAATTCAGTACGATAAGCTTCTAGGAAGCAACCCAATCAATCTATTCTGAAAAGTACTGCTTGCAACTGGGAGATATAAAGGCAGCAATTTAAGAAAAATTCCCAGAATTGGCGAACAGGAAAGGTGTTGTTTTCCATCAGGATAGTGCCAGACTTCATATTTCTTTGGTGACCCAGCAAAATTGGCTGGGATGTGTTACCCCATCTGCCATATTCACCAGAGATTGTTCCTTAGGGTTTTCATTTTTTCAGGTACTTGGAAAATAATCTAAATGCTAAAAATTTTAATTCTTTGGATAACAAAAAAAAAATAATTGAATTCTTTGCCGGGAAACCACTAAAATTCTGGGAAGGTGGAATCTTTAAATTGAAGCAGAAATGGAGAAAAGTCAAGCAACAAAATTGTTCATATTTATGTAAATTTAATGGCATAATTTTGTTTTGTGTTTTAATTTCCCTTAAAAGTCACTATGAACTTTCGACAACCCAATAATAATATAACACATGTTAGTATTTAATGCTTGTTTTGTCCATGCAAAAAAAAAAATAAAATAAAATGTCTAAAGTAGGAGGGTGAAAGTGCAGCAGTAAAGCTGTACATGCAAAATCATGTGAACATCTCACACCATTAAATGTGTACAAGATGCGTTGCAAAAGGTTTGCGGAATTGGGCCCTGTTGAACAACACATTCATCTGGCAAGAGGCACCACATTTAACACCCGTGCCCATGTCTCATCAGACGTTTCCACAGCATCCATCAAAATCATCTGACCAGAAGAGAGTAAAATCACTCCGGAAGGAAACTAACGGTTTTTTTTTCTTTATTAATTCTCTGGGGAAGCTATCTTGCACATTAAGTTCTCTTAACTTTTACGTAGAATAAACACATGCACAAACACAGACACGCACAAAATTAAATTTAAAAAAAAATATTAGAATATACTAGTATATATTTATTATTTTTGTGTGTGTGTATGTGTGTGTGTAGAATACACATTTATACCCAAGCACCAATTCAGGTATTGGCCGATACATATCCAATGTATGTGAATGGTTTATTTTTTTAAAATCATACCTTGAAGAAAAGCATATACCACCAATAAAATCACACATATAAAGACAGACAGAAACATGTCCTGTGGGAAAACAGTTGAGATGTTTGTGGTTGAGTATTGTTTGTTGTGCTACCAAAGAGTCTGTCAGCCTAAGAATGGATGGAGGCAATCATCTCGATAGCCTTGAAGTCTGGCCAGCCTGGAGAGAGAGAGAGAGAGGAAAAAAAAAAAAACTAGAGTTAAATAAAGGAAAAAAATTTTCAGAATATTGGTTTGGTCAAAATTTTTGTTCTGTATTTACTACTAGTTGACATTAGAAGTATTTGATTTTAAATCATTAAAAAACAAAAAAAATCACTTAAATTCTTTAAAAAATATAAAATTACTTTTAATTCATTAAAAAAATTAATTTTTTATTGTATTCATTAAAAAAATTAAAAAATTTTCATTTTAAAAATTACTTTCAATTAAAAAAATAAAAGTTACTTTTAATTAAATTTATTAAAAAATGAGTAACTATTGTGGCAAATCAACATCCGTGTAAGAAACAAAAAATTGTAAAACTTGGCATATTTTTACTTCTTGATTCTAAAATGGAATCAAATGCATAACATTTTCAGAACATGATGCATTTTTTTCATTCAAGAAATGAGAAAAAAAAAGAAAGAAACATTCTAAAGCCAAAAATAAAAAATTCTACAGCTTATAAAAGATATATTATGAGTGATCATGAATGTCAGAATTGTTTCGCAAAGTTTTGGTTTGAAGATTATTCACAGAATGATGATTGACGGTTAGGTAGACAATTGGTTAACAATATTAGATTCACTTTTGCACATCCTTGAAATAGGTATGAACCCATTTCTTCTCCTCCCAGCTAGAAGTTAAATACTAGGTCAGAGAGGACTCTTCAAAATGGGTGGGCAAACACTCTCAAAGAAGAAGAAGAACTTTGAATTCAAAACCAGTTAGGCATAAGGCGAGTAACTCCATCCCATGAAAAACCTACTTGCTAGAGTAGCAACACCTATTGTGTTGAGAATGTCTCCGGATAGTCTATGGGACCTGACTGAGTAAGTGAGTGATGAAAGAAAAATCAGCCAGGTGCAAATTAATGCAAGCTCCATCGGACGATTGGCTTAATAAGCCACATAATTCAGCTTATCATCCAGATTCTGAGATGCTCGTATTGAAGGTTCCAGCACAAATGCCAAGCAGGATCACATGCGGTTTCCAAATTTCTGGTGGAGTGAATTGCATCATGGTGATTTTTTTCTCACTTTCTTTTTTCCTGTTTTTTTTCTTTTATTTTCTGACTGTGCAGTCAACAAAATCAAAAAAACAAAAAAAACAATGGACATGTGCAAAATTAAAAATATAAAATGGCAACAATTTACCCATGACACAATCTGTGTGTGTGTGTGTGTGTGTGTGTGTGTGTGTGTGTGTGTGTGTGTGTGTGTGTGTGTGTGCATACAGGGTGAATCAAAAATACTTTTAGAGACTTTTGTGCGCAGGTTCCACACATCAAAACATGGACAAAAGTTCATGCCAGACCTACCAGTCACCTACAATTCCAGCCCACACATTAATTGTAAACTGATGCCGGTGCCTAGCCCTTAACTATAAAGAATACATTATGAATGTTAACATTGTTTTGCAGAGGAGAAATGTGGGTTGTGTAAATTTGTTATTCCATCTCTTCCAAATGTGGCCTCTTCTGTAAACAAGACTGAAGGGACCAACAACGGATCGGCAACAGTTTTCCCATGATGAGTGATAATAGGGCAAAAGACCCTGCACACGTTGCGAATACAGTAGCTGCTCTTGAAGTGCCC
>CAXIWW010000136.1:0-68591 GCA_964036315.1 Acanthosepion esculentum | reverse complement strand
TTTTTACTTTTTTTAATACATAGTTAATTAACTAAAATTTTGTAAAAGTAAGGCTTACTTTTTGCTTAAAACATAATAGAAAAAACATTTATTTATGCGTGGTGGCCTATTATGTCATAGGTCAACAACAGTAATTTTCTAGAATTATTTCCTTTTTGAACATCCATACAAAAAATACATTTATACATGTTATTAAGTGATATTATCACTAAATTAAAACTCCATACATCCACTAATAAGGTTTCAAATGAATTTTTAAAAATGAAACAGCTTTCTTGAAGCTTACATTTTAGCTTGAATTGAAAGCTAAAAGATTCTCTGTATTAAAAAAATCTTCCAAAAATAAAATATACTTTTCTGAAATTTTATTTTAGGAATATTAGCTGATTTAAAGTATAATTAATTTGATTTGAAACAAATATTATTTACTTTAAGTATAAAATAACACAGAAATGCATTTTTAAACCAAACAGTAGCTGTGTTTTTAACCAACTGTAGCCATGTTTACATTTTTGACCGGTTTATTGTTGTTCTACAGAGACTTTATCTGTAAAACATAATTTAAGAAAACAACAAGTGAGAAGCTTTTTTATATAATTTTTAAGTACTCAGTAATCTTAAAAATGTTTGAAAATATTCTCCATAATCTAACCTTAGGAATTTTGACTTAAAAAACATATTTTAAAAATCTTAGTGTTCATTGACTGGAATTAAGCTTTATTATTTATGATTAGTAAAAACAGTTTTCACTTAATATAATCTAAAAGCTGATATTAATACAGAATTTTAAAAGATTTAAAACTTCTGATTATAATTTTTAAAAAATGAAAACAACTCTTGTAAAAATTCATTATTCCTCAAAAAATGTTTTTCTCAAGACAATAGTGTCCTTAATATGTCTTATTTATAAAACCAATTAAAAGCTTCCCTAATTAAATAATGTCATAGTTTCATGAAAAAACAGTGACTCACTTATTTCCTGCAACTAGTAATCAATAGAAACATAACCAAACAGCTTTAAATAAAGAATAATAGAGGTATAATTTATTTATAATAGGTAATATAGTTTGAAATATTTAATAATCTATGGGTGCTCCTTTATTTTGGATAAACTTTTCAACCCTTTTTGGCATTGACTTGATTAAGTTCTGGCAAATCTCATCTCCAAGCATTGAATTCCATTCGGATATGAAATTCACAATCAAATCCTCTTTGTTGCTCAACTGTTTTCTCGAGAGCCTGTACTTTATAATTCTCCATAAGCTTTCTATGGTGTTTTATAGTGCGGAGCGCTAATTTTGACTAATTTTTGAGGATAAGGTTAGCTGTCTTAAATTTTTTATAGTAGATAATTCATTTAATTTTTTTTTATTTGGGTAAAAAAAATAAAATTAAAAAATTGAATTAATTATCTACTATCGAAAATTTAAGACAGCTAATCAACACACCAGCTAAGTCAAAATTACAATAAACGAACATTATTCAATAGTTCAAATGACCCTTAAGGTACCGTATTCCAGATCAAACCGAATTCATAAATAATTACATCGGTCACACTACTACATGCCTATTCAGATGCCTTACGTTACATCTATATGACCACAGCTCCATTAGAACTCATTTAAACACACACAAACTTACCAGACTCCATCCGAAACATACTAGTAGAAAATACAAACATAATAACCTCACCCACATATAAAAAAAGATGAAAAATAATGGAAGCCTTAATAAGAAAAAAGTAAAAGACAACTCTTAAATAATATTAACTATAAACTAGGCCACAATGTGCTAACCACATTCAGAAAATAAAACACCTATATAACACACTAAAAACATACACATAATGCACACAGTCAATTAAACTGGAAAAATAAAACCATCCTTGATAATGGCTACAAGTATAGCCAAAAGCACTCAGAACTATAGAACATTTAGTTTCTACACACTATATCCCAAAAGAAAGGTCTTGTTCGAACACAAGGAAAATTAAACGAAAAGATTAACTGTAGTACCTTGTCTGTCGTTTTTAATGAAACACACATATATATATATCTATATATATAATGTCTGATCTTTACCCCCTCCTTCCTCACTATTAAGTATTGTAACAAAAAGAAAAAGAAATTATAAAACTCTCCCTTCCCTCTCTAAACTCGATCCTGTCTCTCACACTATTCTTCATCACCCTCTATGTCACCTTTTATGAGCTTAATACTGCCCGTCAAAAGTGTAAATTTTCATTTCATTTTTCTTTCACCTTTTGAAAGTGAAGTCTGAAGATCCAGAGAAAAATAAAATTCTCTAAATTATAAAACATGGAGCCTTAAAGTCGTCTGTTTTTCTTTAAATTATTCGTTCTGACTTAACATTGATCTCTCAGGATTTCATCCTCCTTGGGATTATCCATAAGGATTACCAATATTTTTGTATTATATATACATATATATATATATACATATAGATATATATATATATATATATATAAACTTACAGGACTTATTAATTCAGCCCATCCTCCCAACCTTTTTAATATTAGAATATGCTTACCCACTGTTATTTATCAATGCTGAAAAAAAAAACTTCCTTCATCCTGTTTTTTTACTTGGTAGTCAACATCAGAACTTATTATAGTCATTACTTAATATGAAGTCTTTCCCAATTTTCTTTCTTTTTTTCTCTCTCTTTTCTTTTTTCTTTATTTTTTTTTACATGTTAATAGGAGTAGTTAAGCTCATCATCTGGTCCACAGTCCTTCCATGTCTATTGATTGAACACAAGTAGAGGTTCATCCATTGTTCCCTGTTCAACATATGGTTTACCAGTTCTTTTTATTTATTTATTTCTCTTACCAAGACCTCAATGATTTAAATGTCTTAACTCTTTGGTGATTAGACTAACCAGTGGCTGTGACATTCCATTATAAGAGTACCAGGTTGGCAGCTGCTTCCAACTGGTCATTAGGAGCCCAAACACTTTGGCAGTGCTGAGAGAGGCTGCTCCAATCAACAGTTGCATAAATATCAGAGTATCTGTAGTGCCATGTTGCACATGGGTAGGGGTCCCTGCGTGTATTTCCGGTGAGCAACCCTGAGGCCACATTATGCTCTGCTTTCAGCTACCTACTGATTGGTTTGTATTGCCATTGACAACAACAGGTCGTGACAATTATGGTGGTCTTTTTCCTCTCTCTCCTTAAAACATAACTCAAAAGAAATAAAACTAAAAGAAATAAAACTAAATCAGCTAATAAAAACAAAAAAGTAGCCACCATCTTTCTCTCTTTGAAATTCGCAGTATCTGTTCCAACTTCTGCAGCATTGAATCCTTCCTTCTGGAACGGTCGTCAGATATCTTTGCCCTTTGTGAAGCCATCTTGAATTCTTCCACTGTGACCAATAAATCCTTGGTTGCAGGTATCTTCCCATTATCCAAAAAGATTCCTACATTCACATGCATGGCCTTGGTGTTCACATCTAGGATAACCTTCAGAGGACTGCAGTATATTAGATGCAACAGCTGACAGTATAGAAAAGGCACTTTCTCCCCATCCATCTGTGAAACATTCTAAAATGTACTGACATTGCTGCTATACAGACATTAAATTTTTCTATTGCTTAATCTCTCATTCAAATCATGGACTTCCCTACTCGTTTCTCTAGCCAAACCGAGCAACATGCTTCTCTATTGGATTGATTTCTTACCTTATCTTAAGTACTGATATCTTCCTTCCAAGCATCCATTAAACAGCAACCCCTATCCATAAGACCTCTTTCTGTTACCAGCACACTGATTGGGACTCATTCTGAGATTTTCTTTGTGACGCCCTTTGAACTGACATCTTTAACCTCCCAATAGAAAACTGTGCCACTAAGGTTTCTTCTTGGGTCAAAGCTGGCATGGACGCTTTCATTCTGCAATCCTCTCCATGGCTCACACCGGCGTTCTTGACCGCCAGAACACACAGGAACCATTATTTCCAGCTATACCAGCATCACAGCTCTCATTATAACAGGTGAATATTTGCTGCTGCTTGTAACAAATGAAAGCAAATCCTTGAAAGTGCTAAATCTTGGTTTGCTGAAAGAGTGAGGAACTGGCATCCCTGTAATAGGGTAGTAAATAAATGCAAGGTCTGTATTCCCCAATCTTCAATTGACGTCCTTGGTAAGACATTAAACTACATCCGCGTCCTGGGTAAGACATTAAAGGACATCCATATCCTGGGTAAGATGATAAACTATGTACAGCAGTAAGCGACATTTAACTTGTAAAAACTTAAATGCATTGTCAATTACTATCTGCTATCCTCCTGAATACTCTTTCTTCTTCCCGCTCATTATTAATGTTTCTGTTCCTAATTCTTCCACACCCAGTAATGCCTTGTGTCTTTGTGGCTTTACTGCCTTGCTTGTGGAACTCCCTTCCGGATCCATGATTTCCAGCCAACTTTAACCTTCAAATATTTAAATGCAATGTCAATCGCTACCTACTGTCCTCCTGAGTAATCTTTCCTCTTTCCGCTCATTATTAATGTTTCTATTCCTAATTCTTCCACACCCAGTAAACCCTTGTGTCTTAGTGGCTTTACTGCCTTGCTTGTGAAACTCCCTTCTGGCTCCATGCTTTCCAGCCAACTTTAATCTTCAAATATTTAAATGCTATGTCAATCACTATCTACTGTACTCCTAATTAATTTATTTAAAATGTTGACAGATCTAATGCTTTTCTATGAGGACTTTATCTGTAAGATATAATTGAAGAAAATGACACCTGAACCTTTCTTATATATTTTTCAAGTACTTAATAATCTTAAAAATTTAGGAAAATATTCTCTGTAATCTAATGCTGTAGATACTTTGGGTCTAAATTTACTATAGTTTTCACTCTTGTTTTCTGATAATGGTGTCCATATCTGCAAATTCCGCATGTTTATACACATACAAAAACAAAAAAAATTTATAATTCTTTTAAAAATATTGGTGTTTGATGATTTGTACTGAGCTATTCCATTTATGATTAGTAAATATAGTTTTTACTTAGAATATCTAAAAGGCAGAAATTAATACAAAATTAAACTTTATAAATTATTCTAAAAAAAGAAAAAAAGAAATTAAAACAATTCTTGTAACAATTCATTATTAATCAAAAAAAATTTTTCAGTATTGTCCTTAATATATCTTATTTATCAAAGCAATTAAAATTTCTTTTAATTAACTAATGTCTTAGTTTTATCGCATTTTTTATCTTACAATTCATAACAGATTTTTGGTAAATCGTGTTTCCATTTGACAAAAAAAAAGATGCTAAAATTTCCTCTTGGCAAGAAAAACAAAATTTTTTTTAATCAAAATTTATGCTACAAAGGATTTTAAAAATTAATAAAATAATCAAAAAATACTTTCGTCTTTCCTTTCAATAACATAAACTAAACATTTTGACAATAAAAATTTCTTTTAAATGCTTTTCAATTAAGAAGATTTATAAATTTACTATTTCTTATTTTGTGTATGGGTTGACCATATCTACAAAGATTGGCACGTTTAAACACATATAAAAAATCCAAAATTTAAAAAAAAATGTTAATAATTGATGATTTGTGTAGTCCAGTTTGTAATAAAATTTACTATTATTAATTATTAATTCAATGACTTTCGGGGAGGGGGCAATTTTTACTAAGTAAATTGACCTCCCCCCCCAACATACACACACCCCTAAGAAAGCCAAAACAAACTCATATGACGTAATAAAAGTTTAAAAACAAAATTATTCATAATTTAGAATGTTTAATAATTAATATCGATAATAATGATAGATGAAAAAAAAACTCCAGATAACGAATTTCAATTTTTTTTTTTTTTTTTTTTTACCGGATACAAATATATTTGTTTTGGCTTCCATAGATGGGGGGGAGCTACTTATAGCGAAAATTAAGCCCACCATTATCAATAACATTTCATTTCCCCCCACTTTTAATATTCGTAAATGTGTAAAAACTAAAGTAAAAAGGAATTGAAAAAAATATTATTTCTGTTGAGAGCTGATCATAATCGTTATATACAAAGAACTCTACCCTTGCATTATTTAGTCATCTCTTCATATTTAATATTTAGGTCCCTAACAATCCTAAAGATCTGCGGCATGTAGGGGGTCAGAGGTATTTTTGAATTATAACTGCTGTTGGTCCACTACTGACGTAAATGTGGCTTTAAACAACTCAAAAAGAAAGAAAAAAAACGTAAAAATTAAAACAGAGTTACCAAATATAATAAATATTTAGTTACTATCTTTTTTTGTACTATTCAAGAACTAGTTCAGTTACATTTATTTTTAAAAAAATATTTATTAATTAAACGTCGGTTAAAACCCAATTAAAAAAGAAAAAAGAAAAGGAAAGAAAATTAAACAGAATAAAAAATCAAAATCGTTGTAAATTATAACAAATAACTTATTCCAGCAGCGAAGAAAGGGTCTGGGTTCTGCTACAGATTCTCTACACTCTGATATGAGTCCAGAAAAATAAAATAACAATCGTACATTTTTAAATAATTTAGTTTGTTCTTTTGTCGTTGTTGTTATTGCTTATTTACTTGCTGCGTAGAAATTAAATTCTCTTTTCTTTTTCATGGGTGATTTCTCTTATTTTGGTTTTGGTGAATAAATATTTTCGGTCTTATAAAAAGAGACGACTTTTTTTTTTACCAAACATTTGTTTGAAATTAAAAACTTACTTTTCTGTTTTGTTTGAGTCCTTTTTTCACAACCGTCTCGGTCATTTTCAAGAACATCCAATCAATTTGGGGAATGTTAATTTCAAATTTAAACACCCATGTATCATGTAAGTGGTGACAGCATGTGTACAAGTGTTTCGTAGAGTTTGACAACACCGGAAAATGAGTACACAAATATTTCATCTTCTATGCACAGTGTCCCTTCAGGACGTGGCTGAACATGACCAATAACTCAGACAGCTTTTTACCAAGAACCACTACTTTGTGGAACAGACTCCTGAGAGGGTAATTCCTTTAAATCAAGATTTAACTGTTACTTTTCCTACATATCCTCATAAACAGCATTTCATACCTCCTTGTCTAACGTGAATCAACCTCAGTAACACTTGACTTTGAATTGGCTTTGGGTTTTGTAATAGGTAAACAATTAGTAAAATAATTATTTTAATTATCTAAGGAATGGTGATTGGCAGTGCACCTCCACACATATGAAGTGTGATCTATCTATTTCTTGAAACAACTCGGCCATAACTATGAACAGGGCTATAATAACTGCAACACGTTAGTCATTGGCAATCTTCACATTGTCTAATATACATTTTTGTACATTTCTAATTGTCTAATATACATTTTTTAATTTTTTTAATTGTCTAATATACATTTTTTTACTTTTTAACTTTCTAATATATTTTTTTACTTTTTTTAATTGTCCAATATACATTTTTAACATTTTAATTGTCTAATATACATTTTTTAATTGTCTAATGTATATGTTTTACCTTTTAATTGTCAAATATACATTTTTTACATTTATAATTGTCTAATATATATTTTTACCTTTTTTTATTTGTCTAATATACATTTTTTGCTTTTTTAATTGTTTAATATACACATTTTACATTTTTTAATTGTATAATATACATTTATTACTTTTTTTAATTGTCTAATATACATTTTTTAATTTTTTTAATTGTCTAATATACATTTTTACTTTTTTAATTGTCTCATAAACATTTTTTTAATTTTTTAATTGCCTAATATATATTTTTAACTTTTTTAATTGTCTAATATATATTTACTACTTTTATAATTGTCTAATATATATTTTTTACATTTTTAATTGTCTAATGTACATTTTTTACTTTTTTGAATTTAATAATTTACATTTCTTTACTATTTTTTTATTGTCTAATATACATTTTTTACGTTTTTTTAATTTTCTAATATATATTTTTACTTTTACTTATATTTTTACTTGTCAAATATATATATTTTTAGTTTTTCATTGTCTAATATACATTTTTTGCAATTTTAATTGTCTAATATATTCTTTTTACATTTTTTAATTGTCTAATATACATTCATTACTTTTCTAATGGTCTAATATACTTTTCAACATATTTTAATTGTCTAATATGTATTTTTTTTACTTTTTATAATTGTTTAGTATACATTTTTTACTCTTTTTGATTGTCTAATATACATTTTTTAATTTTATTAATTATCTAATATACACTTTTCACATTTTAACTGTCTAATATATATTTTTTACTTTTTTAATTGTCTAATATATATTTTTAATTATTTTTAATTGTCTAATATATATTTTTATTTTTTTAATTGTATAATATATATTTTTTACATTTTAATTGTCTAATATACATTTTTCCACTTTTTCAATTGTTTAATATACATTTTTACTTTTTTAATTGTCTAATATACATTTTTGGCTTTTTTTAATTGTCTAATATACATTTTTACATTTTTGAATTGTGTAATATACATTTTTGCTTCTTTTATTTGTCTAATAATACATTTTTTTACTTTTTTTAATTGTCTAATATATAATCTTTACTTTTTTTTAATTGTCTAGGAAAACCTTTTTTACTTTGTTTACTACATAATTAATTAACTAAAATTTTGTAAAAGTAAGGCTTACTTTTACTTCAAATATATATTTTTTCTTTTTTTAATTGTCTAAAAAACATTTTTCCTTTTTTTAATTGTCTAATATATATATATTACTTTTTATAATTGTCTAATATACATTTTTTACTTTTTTAATTGTCTAATGTATATTTTTTACTTTTTATAATTGTCTTATATATATTTATTTACATTTTTAATTGTCTAATATGCATTTTTTACTTTTTTAATGGTCTAATATATATTTTTACTTTTCTCATTGTCAAATATACATTTTTTAGTTTTTCATTGTCAAATATACTTTTACCTTTTTTAATTGTCTTATATATATTTTTTAATTTTTTCAATTGTCTAGTATACAATTTTTATTTTTTATTTGTCTAATATACATTTATTATTTTTTTAATTGTCTAATATACATTTTTACTTTTATTAAATGCCTAATATATATTTTTTACATTTTTTAATTGTCTAATGTACATTTTTACTTTTTTTAATTGTCTAATATACATTTTTTACTTTTTTAATTGTCTAATACACATTTTTACTTTTTTAATTGTCTAATATACATTTTTTTACGTTTTTAATTGCCTAATATATATTCTTTTATATTTTTAATTGTCTAATATATATTTATTACTTTTTTTAATTGTCTAATATACATTTTTTACTATTTTTAATTGTCTAATATACTTTTTAACTGTTTATAATTGTCTAATATATAGCTTTTACATTCATCAATTGTCTAGTATACATTTTTTATTTTTTTTTATTTTCTAATATACATTTTTAATTTTTTAATAGTCTAATATACATTTTTCACGTTTTAACTGTCTAATATATATTTTTTACTTTTCTTAATTGTCTAATACACATTTTTAACTATTTTAATTGTCTAATATACATTTATAATTCATTAATATATATTTTTTACTCATTTTAATGTTCCAATATACATTTTTGATTTTCTTTTAATAGTCTAATATATATTTTTTACTTTTTTAATTGTCTAATATACATTTCTTTCCTTTTTTTAATTGCCTAATATATATTTTTTAATTTTTTTAATTGTCTAATACATATTTATTATATTTTTTAATTGTCTAATATATATTTTTATGCTTTTTAATTGTCTAATGTATATTTCTTACTTTTTTAATTGACTAATATATATTTTTCCTTCTTTAATTGTCTAATATATATTTTTTAATTTTGTTAATTAACTAAGATACATTTTTTTTAATTTTCTTAATTGTCTAATATATATTTTTTACTTTTTTAATTGTTTAATATATATTTTTTACTCTTTTAATTGTATAATATACATTCATGACATTCTTAATTGTCTAATATACTTTTTGAATTTTTGTAATTGTCTAATATACATTTTTACATTTTAAATTGTCTCATATACATTTTTTAAATTATTTAATTGCCTAATATATATTTTTAATATTTTTAATTGTCTAATATATATATGCTACTTTTTTAATTGTCTAATATATATTTTTTACATTTTTAAATGTCTAATGTACATTTTTTACTTCTTTGAATTGACTAACATACATTTTTTTACTATTTTTAATTGTCTAATATACATTTTTTACGTTTTTTTAATTGTCTAACATATAGTTTTACTTTTTTTCATTGTCAAGTATACATATTTTTAGTTTTTCATTGTCTAATATACATTTTTTGCAATTTTAATGGTCTAATATATACTTTTTACATTTTTTAATTGTCTAATATACATTTTTTACTATTTTAATGGTCTAATATACTTTTTAACATTTTTTAATTGTCTAATATATATTTTTTACTTTTTATAATTGTCTAGTATACACTTTTTACTTTTTTGATTATCTAATATACATTTTTTAATTTTATTAATTATCTAATATACACTTTTCACATTTTAACTGTCTAATATATATTTTTTACTTTTTTTAATTGTCTAATATACATTTTTAATTATTTTTAATTGTCTAATATATATTTTTATTTTTTTAATTGTCTAATATATATTTTTTACATTTTAATTGTCTAATATACATTTATTACATTTTCATTGTCTAATATACATTTTTCCACTTTTTTAATTGTTTAATATACATTTTTACTTTTTTAATTTTCTGATATACATTTTTGGATTTTTTTAATTGTCTAATATACATTTTTACATTTTTAATTGTCAAATATATTTTTTGTCTTTTTTTATTTGTCTAAAAATCATTTTTCCTTTTTTTAATTGTCTAATATATATATATATTACATATTATAATTGTCTAATATACATTTTTTACTTTTTTTAATTGTCTAATGTATATTTTTTACTTTTTATAATTGTCTAATATATATTTATTTACATTTTTTATTGTCTAATATGCATTTTTTACTTTTTTAATGGTCTAATATATATTTTTACTTTTTTCATTGTCAAATATACATTTTCTAGTTTTTCATTGTCAAATATACTTTTAGCTTTTTTTAATTGTCTTATATATATTTTTTAATTTTATCAATTGTCTAGTATGCAATTTTTATTTTTTTATTTGTTTAATATACATTTATTATTTTTTTAATTGTCTAGTATACATTTTTACTTTTATTAAATGCCTAATATATATTTTTTACATTCTTTAATTGTCTAATGTACATTTTTACTTTTTTTAATTGTCTAATATACATTTTTTACTTTTTTAATTGTCTAATACACATTTTTACTTTTTTAATTGTCTAATATACATTTTTTTACGTTTTTAATTGCCAAATATATATTCTTTTATATTTTTAATTGTCTAATATATATTTATTACTTTTTTTAATTGTCTAATATACATTTTTTACTATTTTTAATTGTCTTATATACTTTTTAACTGTTTATAATTGTCTAATATATAACTTTTACATTCATCAATTGTCTAGTATACATTTTTTATTTTTTTTAATTTTCTAATATACATTTTTAATTTTTTTAATAGTCTAATATACATTTTTCACATTTTAACTGTCTAATATATATTTTTTACTTTTCTTAATTGTCTAATACACATTTTTAACTATTTTAATTGTCTAATATACATTTATAATTCATTAATATACATTTTTTACTCATTTTAATGTTCCAATATAGATTTTTGATTTTCTTTTAATAGTCTAATATACATTTTTTACTTTTTTAATTGTCTAATATACATTTCTTTCCTTTTTTTAATTGCCTAATATATATTTTTTAATATTTTTAATTTTCTAATACATATTTATTACATTTTTTAATTGTCTAATATATATTTTTATGCTTTTTAATTGTCCAATATACATTTCTTACTTTTTTAATTGACTAATATACATTTTTCCTTCTTTAATTGTCTAATATATATTTTTTAATTTTGTTAATTAACTAAGATACATTTTTTTTAATTTTCTTAATTGTCTAATATATATTTTTTACTTTTTTAATTGTTTAATATATATTTTTTACTCTTTTAATTGTATAATATACATTCATTACTTTTCTTAATTGTCTAATATACTTTTTTAAATTTTTTTAATTGTCTAATATACATTTTTACTTTTTAAATTAACTCATATACATTTTTTAAATTTTTTAATTGCCTAATATATATTTTTAACTTTTATAATTGTCTAATATATATTTACTACATTTTAATTGTCTAATATATATTTTTTACATTTTTAATTGACTAATGTACATTTTTTACTTTTTTGAATTGACTAATATAGATTTTTTTACTATTTTTAATTGTCTAATATACATTTTTTACTTTTTTTGATTGTCTGACATATATTTTTAATTTTTTTCATTGTCAAGTATACATATTTTTAGTTTTTCATTGTCTAATATACATTTTTTGCATTTTTAATTGTCTAATATATACTTTTTACATTTTTTAATTGTCTAATATATATTTTTTACATTTTATAATTGTCTAGTATACATTTTTTACTTTTTTAGATTGTCTAATATACATTTTTTAATTTTATTAATTATCTAATATACACTTTTCACATTTTAACTGTCTAATATATATATTTTACTTTTTTTAATTGTCTAATATACATTTCTAATTAATTTTTAATTGTCTAATATATATTTTTTACATTTTAATTGTCTAATATACATTTTTTACATTTTCGTTGTCTAATATACATTTTTCCACTTTTTTAATTGTTTAATATACATTTTTACTTTTTTAATTGTCTAATATACATTTTTGGCTTTTTTAATTGTCAAATATACATTTTTACATTTTTAATTGTCAAATATATTTTTTGTCTTTTTTTAATTGTCTAAAAAACATTTTTCCTTTTTTTAATTGTCTAATATATATATATATTACATTTTATAATTGTCTAATATGCATTTTTTACTTTTTTTTATTGTCTAATGTATATTTTTTACTTTTTATAATTGTCTAATATATATTTATTTACATTTTTAATTGTCTAATATTCATTTTTTACTTTTTTAATGGTCTAATATATATTTTTACTTTTTTTCATTGTCAAATATATATTTTTCACTTTTTTTCATTGTCAAATATACTTTTAACATTTTTTAATTGTCTTATATATATTTTTTCTTTTTTCAATTGTCTAGTATAGATTTTTTATTTTTTTATTTGTCTAATATACATTTATTATTTTTTAATTGTCTAATATACATTTTTACTTTTATTAATTGCCTAATATATATTTTTTACATTTTTTAATTGTCTAATGTACATTTTTACTTTTTTTATTTGTCTAATATACATTTTCTACTTTTTTAATTGTCTAATACACATTTTTACTTTTTTAATTGTCTAATATACATTTTTTTACATTTTTAATTGCCTAATATATATCCTTTTACATTTTTAATTGTCTAATATATATTTATTACTTTTTCTAATATATATTTTTACACATTTTAATTGTTTAATATATATTATTTACTTTTTTGATTGTTTAATATATATTTTTTATATTTTTTAATAGTCTAATATACTTTTTAATTGTTTATAATTGTCTATAATACTATTACATTTATCAATTGTCTAGTATACATTTTTACTTTTATTAATTCCCTAATATATATTTTTTACATTTTTTAATTGTCTAATGTACATTTTTACTTTTTTAAATGTCTAATATACATTTTTTACTTTTTTAATTGTCTAATACACATTTTTACTTTTTTAATTGTCTAATATACATTTTTTTACGTTTTTAATTGCCTAATATATATTCTTTTACATTTTTAATTCTCTAATATATATTTATTACTTTTTTTTAATTGTCTAATATACATTTTGTACTTTTTTGATTGTTTAATATATATTTTTTACATTTTTTAATTGTCTAATATACTTTTTAACTGTTTATAATTGTCTAATATATATCTTTTACATTTATCAATTGTCTAATATACATTTTTAATTTGTTTAATAGTCTAATATACATTTTCCCATTTAACTGTCTAATATCTATTTTTTTCTTTTCTTAATTGTTTAATACACATTTTTAACTATTTTAATTGTCTAATATACATGTTTTAAATTTTTTACATTTTTTAATTGTCTAATATATATTTTTACATTGTAATTGTCTAATATACATTTTTAATTCATTAATATACATTTTTTACTCTTTTTAATTGTCCAATATACATTTATTTTTTTCTTTTAATAGTCTAATATACATTTTTTACTTTTTTAATTGTCTAATATACATTTCTTTCCTTTTTTATTTGCCTTAATATATATTTTTTAATTTTTTTAATTGTCTAATACATATTTATTACTTTTTTTAATTGTCTAATATATATTTTTATGCTTTTTAATTGTCTAATGTACATTTCTTACTTTTTTTAATTGACTAATATATATTTTTCCTTCTTTCATTGTCTAATACATATTTTTTACTTTTGTTAATTAACTAATATACATTTTTTTTACTTTTCTTAATTGTCTAATAAATATTTTTTACTTTTTTAATTGTTTAATATATATTTTTTACATTTTAAATTGTCTAATACCATTTTTTTTACTTTTCTAATTGTCTAATATATATTTTTTATTTTTTATTTGTCTAATATACATTTTTTACATTTTTAATTGACTAATATACATTTTCTACGTTTTTTAATTGTCTAAAAACATTTTTTACCTTTTAATTGTCTAATATACATTTTTTACTTTTTATTTGTCTAATACACATTTTTTACTTTTTTTACTTGTCTAATATACATTTTTTCTTTTTGTAATTGTCTAATATACATTTTTTACTTGTTTTAATTGTCTAATATATATTTTTTAATTTTATTAATTGTCTAATATAATTTTTTACGTTTTTTTATTATCTAATATACATTTTTTAATTTTTTAATTGTCCTATATATATTTTTTACTTTTTTAATTAACTGATATACATTTTTTTTAATTTTTTTAATTGTGTTATATACATTTTTTACCTTTTTAACTGTCTAATATATATTTTTTATTTTATTAAATGTCTAATATACTTTTTCACTTTTATTATTGTCTAATATACATTTTTTACATTTTTAATTGTCTAATATACATTTTTTACGTTTTTAATTAAGTAATATACATTTTTTTACTTTTGTTAATTGTCTAATATACATTTTTTACTTTTTGAATTGTTTAATATACATTTTTTACTTTTTTTATTGTCTAATACATTTTTTTTACTTTTTTAATTTTCTAATATACATTTTTTAAATTTTCATTTGTCTAATATTCATTTTTTAAAATGTTTTAATTGTCTAATATACATTTTTTACTTTTTTAATTGACCAATATACATTTTTTACCTTTAATTGTCTAATATACATTTTTTACCTTTTAGTTGACTAATATACATTTTTGACTTTTTTAATTGCCTAATATACATTTTTCACTTCTTTTACTTGTGTAATATATATTTTTTGCCTTTTTTAATTGTCTAATATACTTTTTTTACATTTTTAATTGTATAATATACATTTTTTTATTTGTCAAATATATTTTTTACTTTCTTTTAATTATCTAATATACATTTTTTAATTTTTAAATGGTCTAATATACATTTTTTACTTTATTTCATCGTTTAATATATATTTTTTACAATTTTTAATTTATCAATTGTCTAATATACATTTCTTACTTTATTTGCTTGTTTAATATACATTTTTTTATTTTTTTAATTGTCTAATATACATTTATTACTTTTTTTAATTGACTAATAAATTTTTTTACTATTTTTTATTATCTAAGATGCATTTTTTACATTTTTTATTTTTTCATTGCCTAATATACATCTTTTTGTTTTTTTAATTGTCTAATATACGTTTTTATACTTTTTTAATTGTCTAATATACATTTTTTACTTTTTTTAATTGTCTAATATATATTTTTACTTTTAATTTTCTAATATACATTTTTCATTTTTTATAATGATCTAATATATATTTGTTATTTTCATATGTCTAATATACATTTTTTACTTTTTATAATTGTCTAATACATATATTTAATTTTTTAATTGTCTAATATACGTTTTTCAATTTTTTTATTGGTCTAATGTACATTTTTCATATTTTAATTTTTTTAATTGTCTAATATATATTTCTAATTTTTTTACTTGTTTAATTTCCATTTTTTACTTTTTTAAATTGTCTAATATACATCTTAGCTTTATTATTTTTCTAATATATATTTTTATTTTTTAATTGTCGAACATATATTTTTACTTTTATTAATTGCGTAATATACATTTTTTAATTTTGTCTAATATGTATTTTTTAATTTTTTTCATTGTCTAATATATATTTTTTAATTTTTGTCATTGTCTGATATAATTTTTTTAATTTTAATTGTCTAATATACATTTTTAATTTTTTTAATGCTCTAATATACATGTTTTACTATTATTAATTGTCTAATATAATGTTTTTACTTTTTTAATTGTCTAATATACATTTTTAACATTTTTTAATAGTCTAATATATATTTTTAATTTTTTTAATTGTCTAATATATATTTTTTACTTTTTTTAATTGTGTAATATATATTTTTTACATTTTTAATTGTCTAATATATGTTTTTTACTTTTATTAATTGTCTAATATCCTTTTTTAATTATTTTATTGTTTAATATACATTTTTAATTTTTTAATTGTCTAATATACATGTTTTTATTTTTTATTTTTATATACATTTTTGTAATTGTCAAATATATATTTTATACATTTTTTAATTGTCTAATATACATTTTTTCCTTTTTTTCATTGTCTAATATATATTTTTCACTTTCTTAATTGTTTAATATACATTCTTTATTTTTTGAATTGTCTAATATACAATTTTTACTTTTGGGAATTATCTAATATAGATTTTTATTTTTTAATTGTTCAATATATATATTTTACTGTATTTTAATTGTCCAATATATATATTTTACTTTTTTTTAACTGACTAATATACATTTTTTTAACTTTTTTATCACTCTAATATACATTTTTATATTTTAATTATCTAATATGCATTGTTTCCTTTTTTTAATTGTCTAATATGCATTTTTTACATTATCAATTGTCTAATATACATGTTTTACTATTTTTAATTGTCTAATACACATTTTTTACATTTTAATTGTCTAATATTCATTTTTACATTTTTTTAATTGTCTATTATATATTTTTTACTTTTTTTAATTGTAAAATATACATTTTTTACTATTTGTTATTGTCTATACACAATTTTTCCTTTTTTTTAATTGTCTCATATACATTTTTTCCTTTTTTTAATTGCCTAATAAATTTTTTTCCATTTTTTACTTGTCAAGTATACATTTTTTACTTTTTGTAATTGTCTAACATACATTTTTTTACTTTTTCTAATTGTCTAATATATATTTTTTCCTTTGTTTAATTTTCTAATATATACTTTTCTTTTTTTCATTGTCAAATATATATTTTTTACTTTTTTTAATTGTCTAATATACATTTTTTCTTTTTTAATTTTTTTAATGTACATTTTTTACTTTTTTTAATTGCTTAATATACATGTTTTACTATTATTAATTGTCAAATATCATTTTTTTACTTCTTTTCTTTGTCTAATATATATTTGTAACGTTTTTACTTGTCTAATATATATTTTTTCTTTTCTTAATTGTCTAATATATATTTTTTACTTTTTTTAATTGTCTAATGTATATTTTTTAATTTTTAATTGTAAGATATACATTTTTTACTTTTTTTAATTGTCTATATACAATTTTTCCTTTTTTTAATTGTCTGATATATATTTTTTACTTTTTTTAATTGCCTCATATATTTATTTTCTACATTTTTTAATTGTCAAATCCATATTTTTTACTTTCTTAATTGTCTAATATATATATTTTTTACATTTTTTAATTGTCAAAAATATATTTTTTACTTTTTCAATTGTATAATATACATTTCTATATTTCTTAATTCTCTTATATAATTTTTTTTACTTTTTTAATTGTTCTAATATATGTTTTTTGCTTTTTTTATTTGTCTAATATACATTTTTTCTTATTTTAATTATCTAATATATATTTTTTTTACTTTTTTTAATTGTCTGATATTCATTTTTTACATTTTTAATTGTCTAATATACATGTTTTTACCCATTTTAATTGTCTGATATACATTCTTTACATTTTTTAATTATCTAATATACATTTTTTTACATTTTTTAATTGTTATATTGTTTTTACGTTTTTGATTGTTTATTTATATTTTTTAATTTTTTGTATTGTCTAATATACATTTTTTACTTGTTTCAATTGTCTAATATACATTTTTTACTTTTTTAATTGTCTAATATACATTTTTTACGTTTTTTTAATTGTCTAATATATATTTTTACTTTTTTAATTGTCTACTATACATTTTTTACATTTTTATTTGCCTAATATACATTTTTTACTTTTTTAATTATGTAATAAACATTTTTTACTTTTTTTAATTGTCTAATATAAATTTTTTACTTTTTTTAATTGTCTACTATACATTTTTGCCTTTATTTAATATACACTTTTTACTTACTTTTAATTGTCTAATATACATTTTTTTACTTTTTTATTTGTCTAATATATATTTTTCACTTTTTTTAATTGTCTAATATGCATTTTTTACTTTATCAATTGTCTAATACACATTTTCTATTTTTTAATTTTTTAATTATCTAATATACATTCTTTTAATTTTTTTAAGTGTCTTATATATATGATTTTAATTTTCAATTGTCTAATATAAATTTTTTACTTTTTTTAAATTTCTAATACACATTTTCTATTTTTTAATTTGTCTTATATACATTTTTAATTTTTATAATTGTCTAATATATATTTTTTACATTTTAATTGTTTAATATATATTTTTTACTTTTTTTAATTGTGTAATATACATTTTTTAGATTTTTTTACTTGTATATATACGTTTTATACATTTTTCATTGTCTAATATACATTTTTTTACTTTTTTAATTGTCTAATACATATTTTTTACTTTTTTAATTTGTCTAATATACATTTTTTACTTTTTTTAATTGTCTAATGTACATTTTTAATTTTTCTAATTGTCTAATATACATTTTTACTTTTTTTCATTGTCTGATATAAATTTTGTTACTTTTTTTATTGTCTAATACATATTTTTTTACTTTTTTGAATTAACTAATATACATTTTTGTAATTTTTTTATTGTCTAATATATAATTTTTACTTTTTGATTGTCTAATATACATTTTTACTTTCTTTAATTGTCTAATATATATTTTTTACATTTTTTAAGTTTCTAATATACATATTTTAATAATTTTAATTATCTAATATACATTTTCTACATTTTTAATTGTCTAATATACTTTTTTTACTTATTTTTATTGATTAAATTAACATTTGTTACTTTCTTTAATTGTCTAATATACATTTTTCACATTTTTTACGTGCCTAATATACATTTTTTCATTATCTTACTGTCTAATATACATTTTTTACTTTTTTATTGACTAATATACATTTTTTATTTTTTTAATTGTGTAATATATATTTTTATTTGTTTGACTATTATACATTTTTTACTACTTTAATTGTATGATATACATTTTTGACTTTTTTTAATTGTCCAATATATATTTTTACATTCTTTTAATTGTCTAATCTACATTTTTTACTTTTTTAATTGTCTAATATGCATTTATTATTTTTTTAATACATAATATATATTTTTTAATTTTTTTTATTGTCTAATACACATTTTTTCCTTTTTACATTGTCTAACATACATTTTTTACTTTTTTTAATTGTCGAATATACATCTTTTATTTTTGTTAATTGTATACTATATATTTTTACATTTTTTTAATTGTGTAATATACAATTTTTAAATGTCTAATATGCATTTTTTACATTATTTTAATTGTCTAATACACGTTTTTTAATTTTTAATTGTTTAATATGCATTTTTTATTTTTTTAATTGTCTAATATATATTTTTTACTTTTTTAATTGTCTAATACACATTTTTCACTTTTTTGATTGTCTAATATACAATTTTACATTTTAATTGTCTAATATACACCTTTTTTTTTAATTTTCTAATATCCTTTTTTTACTTTTTCAATTGTCTAATATATATTTTTTATGTTTTCTAATTGTCTAATATATACATATATTAATTTTTTTAATTGAATAATATACATTTTTTAATTTTAATTGTCTAATATATATTTTTTCACTTTTTTATTGTCAAATATAGATTTTTTACTTTTTTAATTGTCTAATATATTTTTTACTATTTTTCATTGTCAAATATATATTTTTTTTAATGTTCTTTAATTGTCTAATATATATTTTTTTTTCATTTTTTTATTGTATAATATACATTTTTTATTTTTTTATATGTCTAATACACATTTTTTACTTTTTTAATTATCTAATATACATATTTTACTCATTTTTAATTGTCTAATATATATTTTATCCGTTTTTTAATTGCTTAATATACATCTTTACTTTTTTTAAATGTCTAATATACATCTTTTACTCCTAATATACATTTTTTATGTTTTTAATTGTCTAATATATGTTTTTTCCTATTTTTAATTGCCTAATATATATTTTTTGCTTTTTTTAATTGTCTAATATACATCTTTTTACTTTTTTAATTGTCTAATACACATTTTTACTTTTTTGAATTGTCCACTATACATTTTTAACTTTTTTAATGTCTAATGTATTTTTCCTTTTTTTACTTGTCTAATAAACATTTTTTACTATTTTCAGTTGTCTAATATACATTTTTTACTTTTTTAATTTTCTGATATACATTTTTTTACATTTATTAATTGCATAATATACATTTGTTACTTTTTTAATTGTCTGATATACATTTTCTATTTTTGAATTTGTCTAATATAAATTTTCACATTTTTTAATTGTCTAATATATATTTTTTTACTTTTTTTAATAGTCTAATATATATTTTTACTTTTTTAATTGTCTAATATACATTCTTTTACTTTTTTAATTCTCTAATATACATGGTTTTACTTATTTCAATTGTCTAATATACATTTTTTAATTTTTAATTGTCTAATATACCGTTTTTACATTTTTAATTGTCTCATATGCATTTTTTCTTTTATTAATTGCCTAATATACATTTTTTACTTTTTTAATTGTCTAATATATCTTTTCTATTTTTAATTTGTCTAATATACATTTTTACTTTTTTTAATTGAATAATATATAATTTTAATTTTTAATGTAGATTTTTTCCTTTTTTAATTTGTCTAATATACATTTCTTACTTTTTTTAATTGTCTAATATACCTTTTTCAATTTTTCTAATTGTCTAATATACATATTTTACATTTTTTCATAGTCCGATATAAATTTTTTTACATTTCTTAATTGTCTAATATACATTTTTTCTTTTTTAATTGTCTAATATATTTTTTTTTACTTTTTTAAATTAACTAATATACATTTATTAACTTTTTTTAATTGTCTAATATACATTTTTTACATTTTTATTGTCTAATATACATTTTTTACTTTCTTTAATTGTCTAATATATATTTTTTACATTTTGTAAGTGCCTAATATACATATTTTAATTTTTTAATTGTCTAATATACATTTTTTACATTTTTAATTGTCTAATATACATTTTTAACTTTTATTATTGTCTAATATGCATTTTTTACATTCTTTAATTGTTTAATATGCATTTTTTACATTTTTTAATCTCTAAAATACATTTTTGAATTATTTTATTGTCTAATATACATTTTTTACTTTTTTAATTGTCTAATATGAATTTCTTACTTTTTTTTAATTGTCTAATATATATTTTTAACTATTTTATTGTCCAATATACATTTTTATTTTTTAATTGTCTAATATATATTTTTTACTTTTTTTATTGTCTAATATACGTTTTTTACTTTTTCAACTGTCTAATACATATTTTTACTTTTTTAGTTGTCTAATATACATTTTTACTTTTCTAATTGTCTAATATATATTTTTTTCCTTTTTTAATTGTATAATATGCATTTTTACATTTTTCAGTTGTCTAATATACATTTTTCCGTTTTTTAATTGTCTACTATATTTTCCTCCTTTTTTAAATTGTCTAATATTGTTTTTTTGCATTTTACATGTCTACTATACATTTTTTTATTTTTTTAATTGTCTAATATATATTTTAACTTTTTTTAATTGGTAATATACAATTTTTACTTTTTTAATGTCTAATATACATGTTTACTTTTTTAATTGCCAAATAATTTTTTTTTTACTTTTTTAATTGTTTAATATAAATTTTTTACATTTTTAATTGTCTAATTTATATTTTTTTACTTTTATTAATTGCCTAATATATATTTTTTAATTTTTGTTCATGGTCGAATTTTTTATGTTTTGTAATTGTGTAATAAATATTTTTACTTGTTTAATTGCCTAATATACATTTGTTTACTTTTTTAATTGTCTAATAAATATTTTTTACTTTTTTAATTTTCTAATATACATCTTTTACTTTTTTTACTTGTATAATATACATTTTTCCTTTTTGTAATTGTGTAATATACATTTTCTGTCTTTTTTAATTGTCTAATATACATTTTTTACTTTTTTAATTGTCTAATATATATTTTTTACATTTTTTAATAGTCCAATATACATTTTTTACTTTCTTTATTTGTCTAATATACATTTTTTACTTTTTTATTGCCTCATATACATTTTTACATTTTAATTGTCTAATATACATTTTTACTTTTTTGTAATTGTCCAATATATATTTTTTACTTTTTCAATTGTCTAATATACATTTTTTACTTTTTTAATTGTCTAATATACATTTTAATTTTTTAATTGTCTAATATACATTTGTACATTTTAATTGTCTAATATACATTTTTTACTTTTTTTATTGTCTAATATACATTTTTTACTTTTTCACTTCTAGAATATATATTTTTTTATTTTTTTAATTGTCTAATATATATTTTTTACTCTGTTAATTGTCTAATATAAATTTTATACTTTTTAATTGTCTAATACACATTTTTTATTGTCTAATATACATTTTTTACTTTATTTTAATTGTCTAATATATATTTTTTCATTTTTTAATTGTATAATTTACATATTTTACTTTTTTAAATGTCTAATATAAAAGTTTTACTTTTTTCTATTGTCTAATATATATTTTTTACTTTTTTTAATTGTCTAATATACATTTTCTATTTTTGAATTTTTCTAATATACATTTTTAATTTTTTTAATTGTCTAATATATACTTTTTTACCTTTTTTAATTGCCTAATGTATATTTTTACTTTTTTTAATTATCTACATTCTTATATTTGACAAAGATTCATTTTTTACTTTTTACTTTTTACTTATTTTTTTTTATTGTCTAGAATCCATTTTTTAATTTTTCTAATTCTCTAATATACATTTTTTACTTTTTTATATTATCTGATATAATTTTTTCA
This sequence comes from Acanthosepion esculentum, assembly GCA_964036315.1. NCBI lineage: Eukaryota > Metazoa > Mollusca > Cephalopoda > Sepiida > Sepiidae > Acanthosepion > Acanthosepion esculentum. The sequence goes on along the minus strand of CAXIWW010000136.1, from coordinate 44,882 downwards.
CTTTTTTTAATTGTCTAATATATATGTTTTTACTTTTTTTAAATAACTAATATACATTTTTTTACTTTTTTTAATTGTCTAATATATATTTTTTACTTTTTTATTGTCTAATATATATTTTTTACTTTCTTTAATTGTCTAATATACATTTTTTACATTTTTATTGTCTAATATACATTTTTTACTTTCTTTAATTGTCTAATATATATTTTTTACATTTCGTAAGTGCCTAATATACATATTTTAATTTTTTAATTGTCTAATATACATTTTTTACTTTTTTAATTGTCTAATATACATTTTTAACTTTTTATTGTCTAATATGCATTTTTTACATTCTTTAATTGTTTAATATGCATTTTTTACATTTTTTAAATCTCTAATATACATTTTTGAATTATTTTATTGTCTAATATACATTTTTTTTATTTTTTAATTGTCTAATATGAATTTTTTACTTTTTTTTAATTGTCTAATATATATTTTTTACTTTTTATTGTCCAATATACTTTTTTATTTTTCAATTGTCTAATATATATTTTTACTTTTTTAATTGTCTAATATACATTTATTACTTTTTTAATTGTCTAATATATATTTTTTCCTTTTTTAATTGTATAATATCCATTTTTACTTTTTTAAATGTCTAATATACAATTTTCAGTTGTCTAATATACATTTTTCCGTTTTTTAATTGTCTACTATATTTTCTTCCTTTTTTTAATTGTCTAATATTGTTTTTTGCATTTTACTTGTCTAATAGACATTTCTTTATTTTTCATTTTCTAATACACTTTTTTTTACTTTTTTAATTGTCTAATATACATTTTTTACTTTTTTTAATTGTCTAATATACATTTTTTACATTTTTAATTGTCTAATATACATTTAGTACTTTTTTAAATGTCTGATATATATTTTTTACACTTTTTAATTGTCTAATATACATTTTTTACTTTTTGTAATTGTCGAATATACATTTTTTTACATTTCATTGTCTAATATACATTTTTTACTTTTTATAATTCTCTGATATACATGTTTTTACATTTTATTTGTCTAATATACATATTTCACTTTTTTATAATTGTCTAATATACATTTCTTACTTTTTTTAATTGTCTAATATACATGTTTTACTTTTTTAAATGTCTAATATACATTTTTTACTTTTTTTAATTGTCTCATATACATTTTTTACTTTTTTAATTGTCTAATATACATGTTTTACTTTTTTAAATGTCTAATATACATTTTTTACTTTTTTTAAATGTCTAATATATATTTTTAACATTTCTTAATTGTGTAATATACATTTTTTACTTTTTTAATTTTCTAATATACATTCTTTTTACATTCTCTAGAATAGAAATGCATAGAAACTATTGTGAACACAAAATGAGGGATCAGTTTATATACTGATTATAATATAGAATTGATCACCCACTTTATATCCTTATTATAAATCCTTGTTTGTTTATAAGATTATGTTTAGCTATGAATCCACCTCTTCGCCCACCCTGTATGGCTTAATTTGTAAGATTGTATCACTAAATAATTGCTAACTCAAAAACAAAATTGGTACAATCTAAAAATAATTTCTGGCTTTAAATAACCAGTAATTTACCTATCACACCCTGTAGATAGATATATAGATAGATAGATAGATATTTGCTAATGAGATATCCCAGCATGCATCTGTACGATTTGATTTTTTTTTTTTTAATTCAGGCATGGTGCATTTCTAGTAGCTATTCTTATGGATTGGAACAAACAAACACAAAGAAAAAATGAACGTGGAGATCCATGCTTTTCTCCATTCTGAAGGGACATCTTTTTTCCTTTGAGTTTAATATTTAACCAGGTAGTAAGTTAAGTTTTCATGATTAGTCATATAGCTGCCTGAATATCTCTAACGACTAACTTCAAGTTATTTCTGGTTTTAGTCATAATATTTCTGGTAATTACAAAGAGATTTTTGTAAACTGAAAATAAAATTAATTTATCTGAATTTTTGAAACCTACAAATTCCTTAATATTGGCTTTTTAATTCGATCTTTAAAAATAAAAGTTTTCGTTCTTTCTTAATTATTATTTTCCCGAGATATAATCCCGGAAAATAATCAACACAAGAAAACAATTAAAAAATATATTTATAATATTTTAAATGGGGCGTTTCATAGCAAACACAGATAGAGACAGTGTATTACAAAAAAAAATATATAAATAAATTCACGGGGAATAACTTAAAAAATGACAATTTAGAGTTATTCCCCCTTGCATAACAATCAAAGAAAAGGTCTTTTTTGTGGGGAATTTCCTTAGAATGTCATTTGAATTTCACAACCAGCGCCATTTGTCTTCTTTTTTTTTGTTCCTATTTTGACAGCATAATTCACTTTTATTCATATAAAAAACTTAAAGTTATTTATATGATTAAAATATAAAATACTTATAAAATTCTAGCTGTATGCATTCTCAAGACAACAATGTTTTTCTTTCACACTAATATCTTTGTTGTTTATGAATTTAAAACAAAAGAACGGTCAGTGCATTATTTGTAATTCATCTCATATATATATATATATATTATATACATATATATATATATATATATATATATATATATATATATATATATATATATATATATATATATACACGCACACACACACACACATTCACACATACAAACTCAGTTTTTTCCTATCCATCCAGATATTACCTGCATAAAATGTGACAGCCCCCAAATATTCAAGTTAAAATGTAGTTTTGGGGCTATATTTACCATACAAGACAATGCCCCACGAATAGTATTTCAAAATGTATTGTGATAAATTTATTAAATTAAGAAAGTATATAGTTTCTTTTCACTCCAATTCTAATGAAAAATCAGAGGCTAGAGTAGATATTGCCAGGAAACTATCACAATCTACAATACCCCATGAGTGGGTGAATGTGTTTCCAGTAGCCTATTACTTTAGCCTGAATGGCTTTCCCCTGCTAACCACCCACTCATTCCACTGTTCTGAAATGCAATTTTGTTAATGGCTTGTTGAGACACATATCCAATTGTTTTTGTTCAACATCATTAAAATAGGAGACAAGGCAGGGGTCAGTAAATAAATCTAAAAGACATGCCTATGTAGCTAATTACTATTTCATTGATTGATTCATTTTCTACAGCTTATCAACCTTTTGCAGGTTATTTAAAGCCAGAAAATATTTTTAGATTGTAAGAAATTATATTTGTGGGGTGGAGATAATGGTTTAGTGGTTACTAATTAACCTAGTGGGGAGAAGAGTTGGACTCATAGTTATTTACGCATAAGTGAATATATCTCCAACGAGAAATGGAACTCAGATTTTCAATTCCAAGCCATTATCCATTGCATCACCTGCAAATCAATGCTTGCAACACCTGGAATTCCCAAGCGGTCACCTATCCTGCTACTCTTCAGGATCAATGTTGTAGAACTCTGATGATAGTACAGGAACCAATGTTTTCAATATGATATAGTTGTAAGACATGTGAGATATTTAACAGAAGTAAAAACAAAAAAATAAACCTCTACTCCTGTTTAAAACACCTGGGAGGAGTGTGAACTGAACGATATTTATCAAACAATTTGCCATTATAATATGGATTAGAACACACAAAAATTCTTACATTGGTGAAACCATTTTTTTAACAATGAAAAATTTAGAAAACACCAAAGTAAATCTTAAAATAAAAGTTTTATCCCCTTTCAGAAAAAAAACTTTTTCAAAAAAAAAAAAAATTTAATCTAGAGTTAAATGAAAACTCAAGAAAAATTTAAAAGCAATGAATATTGCTACCTCATTTGGTTGGATGCTACTGCTATGTATTTAACACTCAGTAACCACTAGCATCCTAGTGGCTTTATTGCCTTTCATCTTTAAAAATTTGAATGCAGTGTCAATTGTTATCTTCTGTCTTCTTAATACTTGTTCTTTTATTGTCTTCTCTCCTTAATGGTAGTTTTTCTCATATTCTGTAACATTCAGTAACCCATTGCGTCCTAGTAGCTTTACTGCCTTTGATATTCAAAAATTTAAATGCAATGTCAATTGTTATCATCCGTCTTCTTAGTTCTTGTTCTTTTATTGTCTTCTCTCCTTAATAGTAGTTTTTCTCATATACTCTAACATTCAGTAACCCCATAAGTCCTAGTGGCTTTATGGCCTTTGATCTTCAAAAATTTAAATGCAATATCAATTGTTATCTTCTGTCTTCTTAATACTTGTTCTTTTATTGTCTTCTCTCCTTAATAGTAGTTTTTCTCATATTACACCCATTCAGTAACCCCTTGCATCCTAGTGGCTTTATTGCCTTTGATCTTCAAAAATTTAAATGCCATGTCAATTGTTATCTTCTGTCTTCATAATTGTTGTTCATTTATTGTCTTCTCTCGTTAATAGTAGTTTTTCTCATATTCTTTAACATTCAGTAACCCAATAAATCCTAGTGGCTTTATTGCCTTTAATCTACAAAAATTTAAATGCTATATCAATCATTATCTTCTGTCTTCTTAATACTTGTTCTTTTATTGTCTTCTCTCCTTAATAGTAGTTTTTGTCATATTCTCTACCATTCAGTAACCCCTATCATCCTAGTGGCTTTATTGCCTTTCATTTTCAAAAATTTAAATGCAATGTCAATTGTTATCTTCTGTCTTCTTAATACTTGTTCTTTTATTGTCTTCTCTCCTTAATGGTAGTTTTTCTCATATTCTGTAATATTCAGTAACCCCTTGCGTCCTAGTAGCTTTACTGCCTTTGATATTCAAAAATTTAAATGCAATGTCAATTGTTATCATCCGTCTTCTTAGTTCTTGTTCTTTTATTGTCTTCTCTCCTTAATAGTAGTTTTTCTCATATACTCTAACATTCAGTAACCACATAAGTCCTAGTGGCTTTATGGCCTTTGATCTTCAAAAATTTAAATGCAATATCAATTGTTATCTTCTGTCTTCTTAATAATTGTCTTTTATTGTCTTCTCTCCTTAATAGTAGTTTTTCTCATATTCTCTAACATTCAGTAACCCATTGCGTCCTAGTGGCTTTATTGCCTTTGATATTCAAAAATTTAAATGCTATATCAATCATTATCTTCTGTCTTCTTAATACTTGTTCTTTTATTGTCTTCTCTCCTTAAAAGTAGTTTTTCTCATATTACACCCATTCAGTAACCCCTTGCATCCTAGTGGCTTTATTGCCTTTGATCTTCAAAAATTTAAATGCCATGTCAATTGTTATCTTCTGTCTTCATAATTGTTGTTCATTTATTGTCTTCTCTCGTTAATAGTAGTTTTTCTCATATTCTTTAACATTCAGTAACCCAATAAATCCTAGTGGCTTTATTGCCTTTAATCTTCAAAAATTTAAATGCTATATCAATCATTATCTTCTGTCTTCTTAATACTTGTTCTTTTATTGTCTTCTCTCCTTAATAGTAGTTTTTGTCATATTCTCTACCATTCAGTAACCCCTATCATCCTAGTGGCTTTATTGCCTTTCATTTTCAAAAATTTAAATGCAATGTCAATTGTTTTCATCCGTCTTCTTAGTTCTTGTCCTTTTATTGTCTTCTCTCCTTAATAGTAGTTTTTCTCATATTCTCTTACATTCAGTAACCCCATAAGTCCTAGTGGCTTTATTGCCTTTGATATTCAGTAATTTAAATGCAATATCAATTGTTATCTTCTGTCTTCTTAATACTTGTTCTTATATTGTCTTATCTCCTTAATGGTAGTTTTTCTCATATTCTGTAACATTCACTAACCCATTGCATCCTAGTGGCTTTATTGCCTTTCATATTCAAAAATTTAAATGCTATATCAATCATTATCTTCTGTCTCCTTAATACTTGTTCTTTTATTGTCTTCTCTCCTTAATAGTAGTTTTTCACATATTCTCTAACATTCAGTAACCCCTTGCATCCTAGTGGCTTTATTGCCTTTGATATTCAAAAATTTAAATGCTATATCAATCGTTATCTTCTGTCTTCTTTATTCTTGTTCTTTTATTGTCTTTTCGCGTTAATAGTAGTTTGTCTCATATTCTCTACCATTCAGTAACCACTTGCATCCTAGTGGCTTTATTGCCTTTGATCTTCAAAAATTTAAATGCAATATCAATTGTTATCTTCTGTCTTTTTAGTGCTTGTTCTTTTATTGTCTTCTTTCCTTAATAGTAGTCTTTCTCATATTCTCTAACCTTCAGTAACACATTGCATCCTAGTGGCTTTATTGCCTTTAATCTTCAAAAATTTAAATGCTATATCAATCATTATCTTCTGTCTTCTTAATACTTGTTCTTTCATTGTCTTCTCGCCTTAATAGCAGTTTGTCTCATATTACTACCATTCAGTAACCACTTGCATCCTAGTGGCTTTATTGCCTTTGATCTTCAAAAATTTAAATGCAATATCAATTGTTATCTTCTGTCTTCTTAATTCTTTTTCTTTTATTGTCTTCTCTCCTTAATAGTAGTTTTTCTCATATTCTCTACCATTCAGTAAACCCTTGCATCCTAGTGGCTTTATTGCCTATGATCTTCAAAAATTTAAATGCTATATCAATCATTATCTTCTGTCTTCTTTATACTTGTTCTTTTATTGTCTTCTCTCCTTAATAGTAGTTTTTCTCATATTCTCTAACATTCAGTAACCCATTGCGTCCTAGTGGCTTTATTGCCTTTGATATTCAATAATTTAAATGCAATGTCAATTGTTATCTTCTGTCTTCTTAATACTTGTTCTTTTATTGTCTTATCTCCTTAATGGTAGTTTTTTTCATATTTTCTAACATTCAGTAACCCATTGCGTCCTGGTGGCTTTATTGCCTTTGATATTCAAAAATTTAAATGCAATGTCAATTGTTATCTTCTGTCTTCATAATTGTTGTTCGTTTATTGTCTTCTCTCGTTAATAGTAGTTATTCTCATATTCTTTAACATTCAGTAACCCCATAAGTCCTAGTGGCTTTATTGCCTTTAATCTTCAAAAATTTAAATGCTATATCAATCATTATCTTCTGTCTTCTTAATACTTGTTCTTTTATTGTCTTCTCTCCTTAAAAGTAGTTTTTCTCATATTACACCCATTCAGTAACCCCTTGCATCCTAGTGGCTTTATTGCCTTTGATCTTCAAAAATGTAAATGCCATGTCAATTGTTATCTTCTGTCTTCATAATTGTTGTTCATTTATTGTCTTCTCTCGTTAATAGTAGTTTATCTCATATTCTTTAACATTCAGTTACCCAATAAATCCTAGTGGCTTTATTGCCTTTAATCTTCAAAAATTTAAATGCTATATCAATCATTATCTTCTGTCTTCTTAATACTTGTTCTTTTATTGTCTTCTCTCCTTAATAGTAGTTTTTGTCATATTCTCTACCATTCAGTAACCCCTAGAATCCTAGTGACTTTATTGCCTTTCATTTTCAAAAATTTAAATGCAATATCAATTGTTATCTTCTGTCTTCTTAATACTTGTTCTTTTATTGTCTTCTCTCCTTAATGGTAGTTTTTCTCATATTCTGCAACATTCAGTAACCCATTGCGTCCTAATGGCTTTATTACCTTTGATATTCAAAAATTTAAATGCAATGTCAATTGTTTTCATCCGTCTTCTTAGTTCTTGTCCTTTTATTGTCTTCTCTCCTTAATAGTAGTTTTTCTCATATTCTCTAAAATTCAGTAACCCCATAAGTCCTAGTGGCTTTATTTCCTTTGATATTCAGTAATTTAAATGCAATATCAGTTGTTATCTTCTGTCTTCTTAATACTTGTTCTTATATTGTCTTATCTGCTTAATGGTAGTTTTTCTCACATTCTGTAACATTCACTAACCCATTGCATCCTAGTGGCTTCTATTGCCTTTCATATTCAAAAATTTAAATGCTATATCAATCATTATCTTCTGTCTCCTTAATACTTGTTCTTTTATTGTCTTCTCTCCTTAATAGTAGTTTTTCTCATATTCTCTAACATTCAGTAACCCCTTGCATCCTAGTGGCTTTATTGCCTTTGATATTCAAAAATTTAAATGCTATATCAATCGTTATCTTCTGTCTTCTTTATTCTTGTTCTTTTATTGTCTTTTCGCGTTAATAGTAGTTTGTCTCATATTCTCTACCATTCAGTAACCACTTGCATCCTAGTGGCTTTATTGCCTTTGATCTTCAAAAATTTAAATGCAATATCAATTGTTATCTTCTGTCTTCTTAGTGCTTGTACTTTTATTGTCTTCTTTCCTTAATAGTAGTCTTTCTCATATTCTCTAACCTTCAGTAACCCATTGCATCCTAGTGGCTTTATTGCCTTTAATCTTCAAAAATTTAAATGCTATATCAATCATTATCTTCTGTCTTCTTAATACTTGGTCTTTCATTGTCTTCTCACCTTAATAGCAGTTTGTCTCATATTACTACCATTCAGTAACCACTTGCATCCTAGTGGCTTTATTGCCTTTGATCTTCAAAAATTTAAATGCAATATCAATTGTTATCTCCTGTCTTCTTAATTCTTTTTCTTTTATTGTCTTCTCTCCTTAATAGTAGTTTTTCTCATATTCTCTACCATTCAGTAAACCCTTGCATCCTAGTGGCTTTATTGCCTATGATCTTCAAAAATTTAAATGCTATATCAATCATTATCTTCTGTCTTCTTTATACTTGTTCTTTTATTGTCTTCTCTCCTTAATAGTAGTTTTTCTCATATTCTCTAACATTCAGTAAACCCGTGCATCCTAGTGGATTTATTGCCTATGATCTTCAAAAATTTAAATGCTATATCAATCATTATCTTCTGTCTTCTTTATACTTGTTCTTTTATTGTCTTCTCTCCTTAATAGTAGTTTTTCTCATATTCTCTAACATTCAGTAACCCATTGCGTCCTAGTGGCTTTATTGCCTTTGATATTCAAAAATTTAAATGCTATATCAATCATTATCTTCTGTCTTCTTAATACTTGTTCTTTTATTGTCTTCTCTCCTTAAAAGTAGTTTTTCACATATTACACCCATTCAGTAACCACTTGCTTCCTAGTGGCTTTATTGCCTTTGATATTTCAAAAATTTAAATGCCATGTCAATTGTTATCTTCTGTCTTCATAATTGTTGTTCATTTATTGTCTTCTCTCGTTAATAGTAGTTTTTCTCATATTCTTTAACATTCAGTTACCCAATAAATCCTAGTGGCTTTATTGCCTTTAATCTTCAAAAATTTAAATGCTATATCAATCATTATCTTCTGTCTTCTTAATACTTGTTCTTTTATTGTCTTCTCTCCTTAATAGTAGTTTTTGTCATATTCTCTACCATTCAGTAACCCCTAGAATCCTAGTGACTTTATTGCCTTTCATTTTCAAAAATTTAAATGCAATATCAATTGTTATCTTCTGTCTTCTTAATACTTGTTCTTTTATTGTCTTCTCTCCTTAATGGTAGTTTTTCTCATATTCTGCAACATTCAGTAACCCATTGCGTCCTAATGGCTTTATTACCTTTGATATTCAAAAATTTAAATGCAATGTCAATTGTTTTCATCCGTCTTCTTAGTTCTTGTCCTTTTATTGTCTTCTCTCCTTAATAGTAGTTTTTCTCATATTCTCTAAAATTCAGTAACCCCATAAGTCCTAGTGGCTTTATTTCCTTTGATATTCAGTAATTTAAATGCAATATCAGTTGTTATCTTCTGTCTTCTTAATACTTGTTCTTATATTGTCTTATCTGCTTAATGGTAGTTTTTCTCATATTCTGTAACATTCACTAACCCATTGCATCCTAGTGGCTTCTATTGCCTTTTCATATTCAAAAATTTAAATGCTATATCAATCATTATCTTCTGTCTCCTTAATACTTGTTCTTTTATTGTCTTCTCTCCTTAATAGTAGTTTTTCTCATATTCTCTAACATTCAGTAACCCCTTGCATCCTAGTGGCTTTATTGCCTTTGATATTCAAAAATTTAAATGCTATATCAATCGTTATCTTCTGTCTTCTTTATTCTTGTTCTTTTATTGTCTTTTCGCGTTAATAGTAGTTTGTCTCATATTCTCTACCATTCAGTAACCACTTGCATCCTAGTGGCTTTATTGCCTTTGATCTTCAAAAATTTAAATGCAATATCAATTGTTATCTTCTGTCTTCTTAGTGCTTGTACTTTTATTGTCTTCTTTCCTTAATAGTAGTCTTTCTCATATTCTCTAACCTTCAGTAACCCATTGCATCCTAGTGGCTTTATTGCCTTTAATCTTCAAAAATTTAAATGCTATATCAATCATTATCTTCTGTCTTCTTAATACTTGGTCTTTCATTGTCTTCTCACCTTAATAGCAGTTTGTCTCATATTACTACCATTCAGTAACCACTTGCATCCTAGTGGCTTTATTGCCTTTGATCTTCAAAAATTTAAATGCAATATCAATTGTTATCTCCTGTCTTCTTAATTCTTTTTCTTTTATTGTCTTCTCTCCTTAATAGTAGTTTTTCTCATATTCTCTACCATTCAGTAAACCCTTGCATCCTAGTGGCTTTATTGCCTATGATCTTCAAAAATTTAAATGCTATATCAATCATTATCTTCTGTCTTCTTTATACTTGTTCTTTTATTGTCTTCTCTCCTTAATAGTAGTTTTTCTCATATTCTCTAACATTCAGTAAACCCGTGCATCCTAGTGGATTTATTGCCTATGATCTTCAAAAATTTAAATGCTATATCAATCATTATCTTCTGTCTTCTTTATACTTGTTCTTTTATTGTCTTCTCTCCTTAATAGTAGTTTTTCTCATATTCTCTAACATTCAGTAACCCATTGCGTCCTAGTGGCTTTATTGCCTTTGATATTCAAAAATTTAAATGCTATATCAATCATTATCTTCTGTCTTCTTAATACTTGTTCTTTTATTGTCTTCTCTCCTTAAAAGTAGTTTTTCACATATTACACCCATTTAGTAACCACTTGCTTCCTAGTGGCTTTATTGCCTTTGATATTTCAAAAATTTAAATGCCATGTCAATTGTTATCTTCTGTCTTCATAATTGTTGTTCATTTATTGTCTTCTCTCGTTAATAGTAGTTTTTCTCATATTCTTTAACATTCAGTTACCCAATAAATCCTAGTGGCTTTATTGCCTTTAATCTTCAAAAATTTAAATGCTATATCAATCATTATCTTCTGTCTTCTTAATACTTGTTCTTTTATTGTCTTCTCTCCTTAATAGTAGTTTTTGTCATATTCTCTACCATTCAGTAACCCCTAGAATCCTAGTGACTTTATTGCCTTTCATTTTCAAAAATTTAAATGCAATATCAATTGTTATCTTCTGTCTTCTTAATACTTGTTCTTTTATTGTCTTCTCTCCTTAATGGTAGTTTTTCTCATATTCTGCAACATTCAGTAACCCATTGCGTCCTAATGGCTTTATTACCTTTGATATTCAAAAATTTAAATGCAATGTCAATTGTTTTCATCCGTCTTCTTAGTTCTTGTCCTTTTATTGTCTTCTCTCCTTAATAGTAGTTTTTCTCATATTCTCTAAAATTCAGTAACCCCATAAGTCCTAGTGGCTTTATTTCCTTTGATATTCAGTAATTTAAATGCAATATCAGTTGTTATCTTCTGTCTTCTTAATACTTGTTCTTATATTGTCTTATCTGCTTAATGGTAGTTTTTCTCATATTCTGTAACATTCACTAACCCATTGCATCCTAGTGGCTTCTATTGCCTTTCATATTCAAAAATTTAAATGCTATATCAATCATTATCTTCTGTCTCCTTAATACTTGTTCTTTTATTGTCTTCTCTCCTTAATAGTAGTTTTTCTCATATTCTCTAACATTCAGTAACCCCTTGCATCCTAGTGGCTTTATTGCCTTTGATATTCAAAAATTTAAATGCTATATCAATCGTTATCTTCTGTCTTCTTTATTCTTGTTCTTTTATTGTCTTTTCGCGTTAATAGTAGTTTGTCTCATATTCTCTACCATTCAGTAACCACTTGCATCCTAGTGGCTTTATTGCCTTTGATCTTCAAAAATTTAAATGCAATATCAATTGTTATCTTCTGTCTTCTTAGTGCTTGTACTTTTATTGTCTTCTTTCCTTAATAGTAGTCTTTCTCATATTCTCTAACCTTCAGTAACCCATTGCATCCTAGTGGCTTTATTGCCTTTAATCTTCAAAAATTTAAATGCTATATCAATCATTATCTTCTGTCTTCTTAATACTTGGTCTTTCATTGTCTTCTCACCTTAATAGCAGTTTGTCTCATATTACTACCATTCAGTAACCACTTGCATCCTGGTGGCTTTATTGCCTTTGATCTTCAAAAATTTAAATGCAATATCAATTGTTATCTCCTGTCTTCTTAATTCTTTTTCTTTTATTGTCTTCTCTCCTTAATAGTAGTTTTTCTCATATTCTCTACCATTCAGTAAACCCTTGCATCCTAGTGGCTTTATTGCCTATGATCTTCAAAAATTTAAATGCTATATCAATCATTATCTTCTGTCTTCTTTATACTTGTTCTTTTATTGTCTTCTCTCCTTAATAGTAGTTTTTCTCATATTCTCTAACATTCAGTAAACCCGTGCATCCTAGTGGATTTATTGCCTATGATCTTCAAAAATTTAAATGCTATATCAATCATTATCTTCTGTCTTCTTTATACTTGTTCTTTTATTGTCTTCTCTCCTTAATAGTAGTTTTTCTCATATTCTCTAACATTCAGTAAACCCGTGCATCCTAGTGGATTTATTGCCTATGATCTTCAAAAATTTAAATGCTATATCAATCATTATCTTCTGTCTTCTTTATACTTGTTCTTTTATTGTCTTCTCTCCTTAATAGTAGTTTTTCTCATATTCTCTAACATTCAGTAAACCCGTGCATCCTAGTGGATTTATTGCCTATGATCTTCAAAAATTTAAATGCTATATCAATCATTATCTTCTGTCTTCTTTATACTTGTTCTTTTATTGTCTTCTCTCCTTAATAGTAGTTTTTCTCATATTCTCTAACATTCAGTAACCCATTGCGTCCTAGTGGCTTTATTGCCTTTGATATTCAAAAATTTAAATGCTATATCAATCATTATCTTCTGTCTTCTTAATACTTGTTCTTTTATTGTCTTCTCTCCTTAAAAGTAGTTTTTCACATATTACACCCATTCAGTAACCACTTGCTTCCTAGTGGCTTTATTGCCTTTGATATTTCAAAAATTTAAATGCCATGTCAATTGTTATCTTCTGTCTTCATAATTGTTGTTCATTTATTGTCTTCTCTCGTTAATAGTAGTTTTTCTCATATTCTTTAACATTCAGTAACCCAATAAGTCCTAGTGGCTTTATTGCCTTTAATCTTCAAAAATTTAAATGCTATATCAATCATTATCTTCTGTCTTCTTAATACTTGTTCTTTTATTGTCTTCTCTCCTTAAAAGTAGTTTTTCTCATATTACACCCATTCAGAAACCCCTTGCATCCTAGTGGCTTTATTGCCTTTGATCTTCAAAAATTTAAATGCCATGTCAATTGTTATCTTCTGTCTTCATAATTGTTGTTCATTTATTGTCTTCTCTCGTTAATAGTAGTTTTTCTCATATTCTTTAACATTCAGTAACCCAATAAATCCTAGTGGCTTTATTGTTTTTAATCTTCAAAAATTTAAATGCTATATCAATCATTATCTTGTGTCCTCTTAATACTTGTTCTTTTATTGTCTTCTCTCCTTAATAGTAGTTTTTGTCATATTCTCTACCATTCAGTAACCCCTATCATCCTAGTGGCTTTATTGCCTTTCATTTTCAAAAATTTAAATGCAATGTCAATTGTTATCTTCTGTCTTCTTAATACTTGTTCTTTTATTGTCTTCTCTCCTTAATGGTAGTTTTTCTCATATTCTGTAACATTCAGTAACCCATTGCGTCCTAATGGCTTTATTACCTTTGATATTCAAAAATTTAAATGCAATGTCAATTGTTTTCATCCATCTTCTTAGTACTTGTCCTTTTATTGTCTTCTCTCCTTAATAGTAGTTTTTCTCATATTCTCTAAAATTCAGTAACCCCATAAGTCCTAGTGGCTTTATTGCCTTTGATATTCAGTAATTTAAATGCAATATCAATTGTTATCTTCTGTCTTCTTAATTCTTGTTCTTATATTGTCTTCTCTCCTTAATGGTAGTTTTTCTCATATTCTGTAACATTCTGTAACCCATTGCGTCGTTGTGGCTTTATTGACTTTGATATTCAAAACTTTAAATGCAGTCTCAGCCGTTATCTTCTGTCTTCTTAATTCTTTTTCTTTTATTGTCTTCTCTCCTTAATAGTAGTTTTTCTCATATTCTCTAACATTCAGTAAACCCTTGCATCCTAGTGGATTTATTGCCTATGATCTTCAAAAATTTAAATGCTGTATCAATCATTATCTTCTGTCTTCTTAATACTTGTTCTTTTATTATCTTCTCTCCTTAATAGTAGTTTTTCTCATATTCTCTAACATTCAGTAACCCCTTGCATCCTAGTGGCTTTATTACCTTTGATATTCAAAAATTTCAATGCTATATCAATCGTTATCTTCTGTCTTCTTTATTCTTGTTCTTTTATTGTCTTTTCGCGTTAATAGTAGTTTTTCTCATATTCTCTAACATTCAGTAACCCATTGCGTCCTAGTGGCTTTATTGCCTTTGATTTCAATAATTTAAATGCAATGTCAATTGTTATCTTCTGTCTTCTTAATACTTGTTCTTTTATTGTCTTATCTCCTTAATGGTAGTTTTTTTCATATTCTCTAACATTCAGTAACCCATTGCGTCCTGGTGGCTTTATTGCCTTTGATATTCAAAAATTTAAATGCAATGTCAATTGTTATCTTCTGTCTTCATAATTGTTGTTCATTTATTGTCTTCTCTCGTTAATAGTAGTTTTTCTCATATTCTTTAACATTCAGTAACCCCATAAGTCCTAGTGGCTTTATTGCCTTTAATCTTCAAAAATTTAAATGCTATATCAATCATTAACTTCTGTCTTCTTAATACTTGTTCTTTTATTGTCTTCTCTCCTTAATAGTAGTTTTTCTCATATTCTCTAACATTCAGTAACCCCTTGCATCCTAGTGGCTTTATTGCCTTTGATATTCAAAAATTTCAATGCTATATCAATTGTTATCTTCTGTCTTCTTAATACTTGTTCTTTTATTGTCTTTTCGCGTTAATGGTAGTTTGTCTCATATTCTCTACCATTCAGTAACCACTTGCATCCTAGTGGCTTTATTGCCTTTGATCTTCAAAAATTTAAATGCAATATCAATTGATATCTTCTGTCTTCTTAGTGCATGTTCTTTTATTGTCTTCTTTCCTTAATAGTAGTCTTTCTCATATTCTCTAACCTTCAGTAACCCATTGCATCCTAGTGGCTTTATTGCCTTTAATATTCAAAAATTTAAATGCTATATCAATCATTATCTTCTGTCTTCTTAATACTTGTTCTTTCATTGTCTTCTCGCCTTAATAGCAGTTTGTCTCATATTACTACCATTCAGTAACCACTTGCATCCTAGTGGCTTTATTGCCTATGATCTTCAAAAATTTAAATGCTATATCAATCATTATCTTCTGTCTTCTTTATACTTGTTCTTTTATTGTCTTCTCTCCTTAATAGTAGTTTTTCTCATATTCTCTAACATTCAGTAACCCATTGCGTCCTAGTGACTTTATTGCCTTTGATATTCAAAAATTTAAATGCTATATCAATCATTATCTTCTGTCTTCTTAATACTTGTTCTTTTATTGTCTTCTCTCCTTAAAAGTAGTTTTTCTCATATTACACCCATTCAGAAACCCCTTGCATCCTAGTGGCTTTATTGCCTTTGATCTTCAAAAATTTAAATGCCATGTCAATTGTTATCTTCTGTCTTCATAATTGTTGTTCATTTATTGTCTTCTCTCGTTAATAGTAGTTTTTCTCATATTCTTTAACATTCAGTAACCCAATAAATCCTAGTGGCTTTATTGTTTTTAATCTTCAAAAATTTAAATGCTATATCAATCATTATCTTGTGTCCTCTTAATACTTGTTCTTTTATTGTCTTCTCTCCTTAATAGTAGTTTTTGTCATATTCTCTACCATTCAGTAACCCCTATCATCCTAGTGGCTTTATTGCCTTTCATTTTCAAAAATTTAAATGCAATGTCAATTGTTATCTTCTGTCTTCTTAATACTTGTTCTTTTATTGTCTTCTCTCCTTAATGGTAGTTTTTCTCATATTCTGTAACATTCAGTAACCCCATAAGTCCTAGTGGCTTTATTGCCTTTGATATTCAGTAATTTAAATGCAATATCAATTGTTATCTTCTGTCTTCTTAATTCTTGTTCTTATATTGTCTTCTCTCCTTAATGGTAGTTTTTCTCATATTCTGTAACATTCTGTAACCCATTGCGTCGTTGTGGCTTTATTGACTTTGATATTCAAAACTTTAAATGCAGTCTCAGCCGTTATCTTCTGTCTTCTTAATTCTTTTTCTTTTATTGTCTTCTCTCCTTAATAGTAGTTTTTCTCATATTCTCTAACATTCAGTAACCCCTTGCATCCTAGTGGCTTTATTACCTTTGATATTCAAAAATTTCAATGCTATATCAATCGTTATCTTCTGTCTTCTTTATTCTTGTTCTTTTATTGTCTTTTCGCGTTAATAGTAGTTTTTCTCATATTCTCTAACATTCAGTAACCCATTGCGTCCTAGTGGCTTTATTGCCTTTGATTTCAATAATTTAAATGCAATGTCAATTGTTATCTTCTGTCTTCTTAATACTTGTTCTTTTATTGTCTTATCTCCTTAATGGTAGTTTTTTTCATATTCTCTAACATTCAGTAACCCATTGCGTCCTGGTGGCTTTATTTCCTTTAATCTTCAAAAATTTAAATGCTATATCAATCATTATCTTCTGTCTTCTTAATACTTGTTCTTTTATTGTCTTCTCTCCTTAAAAGTAGTTTTTCTCATATTACACCCATTCAGAAACCCCTTGCATCCTAGTGGCTTTATTGCCTTTGATCTTCAAAAATTTAAATGCCATGTCAATTGTTATCTTCTGTCTTCATAATTGTTGTTCATTTATTGTCTTCTCTCGTTAATAGTAGTTTTTCTCATATTCTTTAACATTCAGTAACCCAATAAATCCTAGTGGCTTTATTGTTTTTAATCTTCAAAAATTTAAATGCTATATCAATCATTATCTTGTGTCCTCTTAATACTTGTTCTTTTATTGTCTTCTCTCCTTAATAGTAGTTTTTGTCATATTCTCTACCATTCAGTAACCCCTATCATCCTAGTGGCTTTATTGCCTTTCATTTTCAAAAATTTAAATGCAATGTCAATTGTTATCTTCTGTCTTCTTAATACTTGTTCTTTTATTGTCTTCTCTCCTTAATGGTAGTTTTTCTCATATTCTGTAACATTCAGTAACCCATTGCGTCCTAATGGCTTTATTACCTTTGATATTCAAAAATTTAAATGCAATGTCAATTGTTTTCATCCATCTTCTTAGTACTTGTCCTTTTATTGTCTTCTCTCCTTAATAGTAGTTTTTCTCATATTCTCTAAAATTCAGTAACCCCATAAGTCCTAGTGGCTTTATTGCCTTTGATATTCAGTAATTTAAATGCAATATCAATTGTTATCTTCTGTCTTCTTAATTCTTGTTCTTATATTGTCTTCTCTCCTTAATGGTAGTTTTTCTCATATTCTGTAACATTCTGTAACCCATTGCGTCGTTGTGGCTTTATTGACTTTGATATTCAAAACTTTAAATGCAGTCTCAGCCGTTATCTTCTGTCTTCTTAATTCTTTTTCTTTTATTGTCTTCTCTCCTTAATAGTAGTTTTTCTCATATTCTCTAACATTCAGTAAACCCTTGCATCCTAGTGGATTTATTGCCTATGATCTTCAAAAATTTAAATGCTGTATCAATCATTATCTTCTGTCTTCTTAATACTTGTTCTTTTATTGTCTTCTCTCCTTAATAGTAGTTTTTGTCATATTCTCTACCATTCAGTAACCCCTATCATCCTAGTGGCTTTATTGCCTTTCATTTTCAAAAATTTAAATGCAATGTCAATTGTTATCTTCTGTCTTCTTAATACTTGTTCTTTTATTGTCTTCTCTCCTTAATGGTAGTTTTTCTCATATTCTGTAACATTCAGTAACCCATTGCGTCCTAATGGCTTTATTACCTTTGATATTCAAAAATTTAAATGCAATGTCAATTGTTTTCATCCATCTTCTTAGTACTTGTCCTTTTATTGTCTTCTCTCCTTAATAGTAGTTTTTCTCATATTCTCTAAAATTCAGTAACCCCATAAGTCCTAGTGGCTTTATTGCCTTTGATATTCAGTAATTTAAATGCAATATCAATTGTTATCTTCTGTCTTCTTAATTCTTGTTCTTATATTGTCTTCTCTCCTTAATGGTAGTTTTTCTCATATTCTGTAACATTCTGTAACCCATTGCGTCGTTGTGGCTTTATTGACTTTGATATTCAAAACTTTAAATGCAGTCTCAGCCGTTATCTTCTGTCTTCTTAATTCTTTTTCTTTTATTGTCTTCTCTCCTTAATAGTAGTTTTTCTCATATTCTCTAACATTCAGTAACCCCTTGCATCCTAGTGGCTTTATTACCTTTGATATTCAAAAATTTCAATGCTATATCAATCGTTATCTTCTGTCTTCTTTATTCTTGTTCTTTTATTGTCTTTTCGCGTTAATAGTAGTTTTTCTCATATTCTCTAACATTCAGTAACCCATTGCGTCCTAGTGGCTTTATTGCCTTTGATTTCAATAATTTAAATGCAATGTCAATTGTTATCTTCTGTCTTCTTAATACTTGTTCTTTTATTGTCTTATCTCCTTAATGGTAGTTTTTTTCATATTCTCTAACATTCAGTAACCCATTGCGTCCTGGTGGCTTTATTGCCTTTGATATTCAAAAATTTAAATGCAATGTCAATTGTTATCTTCTGTCTTCATAATTGTTGTTCATTTATTGTCTTCTCTCGTTAATAGTAGTTTTTCTCATATTCTTTAACATTCAGTAACCCCATAAGTCCTAGTGGCTTTATTGCCTTTAATCTTCAAAAATTTAAATGCTATATCAATCATTAACTTCTGTCTTCTTAGTGCATGTTCTTTTATTGTCTTCTTTCCTTAATAGTAGTCTTTCTCATATTCTCTAACATTCAGTAACCCATTGCATCCTAGTGGCTTTATTGCCTTTAATATTCAAAAATTTAAATGCTATATCAATCATTATCTTCTGTCTTCTTAATACTTGTTCTTTCATTGTCTTCTCGCCTTAATAGCAGTTTGTCTCATATTACTACCATTCAGTAACCACTTGCATCCTAGTGGCTTTATTGCCTATGATCTTCAAAAATTTAAATGCTATATCAATCATTATCTTCTGTCTTCTTTATACTTGTTCTTTTATTGTCTTCTCTCCTTAAAAGTAGTTTTTCTCATATTACACCCATTCAGAAACCCCTTGCATCCTAGTGGCTTTATTGCCTTTGATCTTCAAAAATTTAAATGCCATGTCAATTGTTATCTTCTGTCTTCATAATTGTTGTTCATTTATTGTCTTCTCTCGTTAATAGTAGTTTTTCTCATATTCTTTAACATTCAGTAACCCAATAAATCCTAGTGGCTTTATTGTTTTTAATCTTCAAAAATTTAAATGCTATATCAATCATTATCTTGTGTCCTCTTAATACTTGTTCTTTTATTGTCTTCTCTCCTTAATAGTAGTTTTTGTCATATTCTCTACCATTCAGTAACCCCTATCATCCTAGTGGCTTTATTGCCTTTCATTTTCAAAAATTTAAATGCAATGTCAATTGTTATCTTCTGTCTTCTTAATACTTGTTCTTTTATTGTCTTCTCTCCTTAATGGTAGTTTTTCTCATATTCTGTAACATTCAGTAACCCATTGCGTCCTAATGGCTTTATTACCTTTGATATTCAAAAATTTAAATGCAATGTCAATTGTTTTCATCCATCTTCTTAGTACTTGTCCTTTTATTGTCTTCTCTCCTTAATAGTAGTTTTTCTCATATTCTCTAAAATTCAGTAACCCCATAAGTCCTAGTGGCTTTATTGCCTTTGATATTCAGTAATTTAAATGCAATATCAATTGTTATCTTCTGTCTTCTTAATTCTTGTTCTTATATTGTCTTCTCTCCTTAATGGTAGTTTTTCTCATATTCTGTAACATTCTGTAACCCATTGCGTCGTTGTGGCTTTATTGACTTTGATATTCAAAACTTTAAATGCAGTCTCAGCCGTTATCTTCTGTCTTCTTAATTCTTTTTCTTTTATTGTCTTCTCTCCTTAATAGTAGTTTTTCTCATATTCTCTAACATTCAGTAACCCCTTGCATCCTAGTGGCTTTATTACCTTTGATATTCAAAAATTTCAATGCTATATCAATCGTTATCTTCTGTCTTCTTTATTCTTGTTCTTTTATTGTCTTTTCGCGTTAATAGTAGTTTTTCTCATATTCTCTAACATTCAGTAACCCATTGCGTCCTAGTGGCTTTATTGCCTTTGATTTCAATAATTTAAATGCAATGTCAATTGTTATCTTCTGTCTTCTTAATACTTGTTCTTTTATTGTCTTATCTCCTTAATGGTAGTTTTTTTCATATTCTCTAACATTCAGTAACCCATTGCGTCCTGGTGGCTTTATTGCCTTTGATATTCAAAAATTTAAATGCAATGTCAATTGTTATCTTCTGTCTTCATAATTGTTGTTCATTTATTGTCTTCTCTCGTTAATAGTAGTTTTTCTCATATTCTTTAACATTCAGTAACCCCATAAGTCCTAGTGGCTTTATTGCCTTTAATCTTCAAAAATTTAAATGCTATATCAATCATTAACTTCTGTCTTCTTAGTGCATGTTCTTTTATTGTCTTCTTTCCTTAATAGTAGTCTTTCTCATATTCTCTAACCTTCAGTAACCCATTGCATCCTAGTGGCTTTATTGCCTTTAATATTCAAAAATTTAAATGCTATATCAATCATTATCTTCTGTCTTCTTAATACTTGTTCTTTCATTGTCTTCTCGCCTTAATAGCAGTTTGTCTCATATTACTACCATTCAGTAACCACTTGCATCCTAGTGGCTTTATTGCCTATGATCTTCAAAAATTTAAATGCTATATCAATCATTATCTTCTGTCTTCTTTATACTTGTTCTTTTATTGTCTTCTCTCCTTAATAGTAGTTTTTCTCATATTCTCTAACATTCAGTAACCCATTGCGTCCTAGTGACTTTATTGCCTTTGATATTCAAAAATTTAAATGCTATATCAATCATTATCTTCTGTCTTCTTAATACTTGTTCTTTTATTGTCTTCTCTCCTTAAAAGTAGTTTTTCTCATATTACACCCATTCAGAAACCCCTTGCATCCTAGTGGCTTTATTGCCTTTGATCTTCAAAAATTTAAATGCCATGTCAATTGTTATCTTCTGTCTTCATAATTGTTGTTCATTTATTGTCTTCTCTCGTTAATAGTAGTTTTTCTCATATTATTTAACATTCAGTAACCCAATAAATCCTAGTGGCTTTATTGTTTTTAATCTTCAAAAATTTAAATGCTATATCAATCATTATCTTGTGTCCTCTTAATACTTGTTCTTTTATTGTCTTCTCTCCTTAATAGTAGTTTTTGTCATATTCTCTACCATTCAGTAACCCCTATCATCCTAGTGGCTTTATTGCCTTTCATTTTCAAAAATTTAAATGCAATGTCAATTGTTATCTTCTGTCTTCTTAATACTTGTTCTTTTATTGTCTTCTCTCCTTAATGGTAGTTTTTCTCATATTCTGTAACATTCAGTAACCCATTGCGTCCTAATGGCTTTATTACCTTTGATATTCAAAAATTTAAATGCAATGTCAATTGTTTTCATCCATCTTCTTAGTACTTGTCCTTTTATTGTCTTCTCTCCTTAATAGTAGTTTTTCTCATATTCTCTAAAATTCAGTAACCCCATAAGTCCTAGTGGCTTTATTGCCTTTGATATTCAGTAATTTAAATGCAATATCAATTGTTATCTTCTGTCTTCTTAATTCTTGTTCTTATATTGTCTTCTCTCCTTAATGGTAGTTTTTCTCATATTCTGTAACATTCTGTAACCCATTGCGTCGTTGTGGCTTTATTGACTTTGATATTCAAAACTTTAAATGCAGTCTCAGCCGTTATCTTCTGTCTTCTTAATTCTTTTTCTTTTATTGTCTTCTCTCCTTAATAGTAGTTTTTCTCATATTCTCTAACATTCAGTAACCCCTTGCATCCTAGTGGCTTTATTACCTTTGATATTCAAAAATTTCAATGCTATATCAATCGTTATCTTCTGTCTTCTTTATTCTTGTTCTTTTATTGTCTTTTCGCGTTAATAGTAGTTTTTCTCATATTCTCTAACATTCAGTAACCCATTGCGTCCTAGTGGCTTTATTGCCTTTGATTTCAATAATTTAAATGCAATGTCAATTGTTATCTTCTGTCTTCTTAATACTTGTTCTTTTATTGTCTTATCTCCTTAATGGTAGTTTTTTTCATATTCTCTAACATTCAGTAACCCATTGCGTCCTGGTGGCTTTATTGCCTTTGATATTCAAAAATTTAAATGCAATGTCAATTGTTATCTTCTGTCTTCATAATTGTTGTTCATTTATTGTCTTCTCTCGTTAATAGTAGTTTTTCTCATATTCTTTAACATTCAGTAACCCCATAAGTCCTAGTGGCTTTATTGCCTTTAATCTTCAAAAATTTAAATGCTATATCAATCATTAACTTCTGTCTTCTTAATACTTGTTCTTTTATTGTCTTCTCTCCTTAATAGTAGTTTTTCTCATATTCTCTAACATTCAGTAACCCCTTGCATCCTAGTGGCTTTATTGCCTTTGATATTCAAAAATTTCAATGCTATATCAATTGTTATCTTCTGTCTTCTTAATACTTGTTCTTTTATTGTCTTTTCGCGTTAATGGTAGTTTGTCTCATATTCTCTACCATTCAGTAACCACTTGCATCCTAGTGGCTTTATTGCCTTTGATCTTCAAAAATTTAAATGCAATATCAATTGATATCTTCTGTCTTCTTAGTGCATGTTCTTTTATTGTCTTCTTTCCTTAATAGTAGTCTTTCTCATATTCTCTAACCTTCAGTAACCCATTGCATCCTATTGGCTTTATTGCCTTTAATCTTCAAAAATTTAAATGCTATATCAATCATTATCTTCTGTCTTCTTAATACTTGTTCTTTCATTGTCTTCTCGCCTTAATAGCAGTTTGTCTCATATTACTACCATTCAGTAACCACTTGCATCCTAGTGGCTTTATTGCCTATGATCTTCAAAAATTTAAATGCTATATCAATCATTATCTTCTGTCTTCTTTATACTTGTTCTTTTATTGTCTTCTCTCCTTAATAGTAGTTTTTCTCATATTCTCTAACATTCAGTAACCCATTGCGTCCTAGTGACTTTATTGCCTTTGATATTCAAAAATTTAAATGCTATATCAATCATTATCTTCTGTCTTCTTAATACTTGTTCTTTTATTGTCTTCTCTCCTTAAAAGTAGTTTTTCTCATATTGCACCCATTCAGTAACCCCTTGCATCCTAGTGGCATTATTGCCTTTGATCTTCAAAAGTTTAAATGCCATGTCAATTGTTATCTTCTGTCTTCATAATTGTTGTTCATTTATTGTCTTCTCTCGTTAATAGTAGTTTTTCTCATATTCTTTAACATTCAGTAACCCAATAAGTCCTAGTGGCTTTATTGCCTTTAATCTTCAAAAATTTAAATGCTATATCAATCTTTATCTTCTGTCTTCTTAATACTTGTTCTTTTATTGTCTTCTCTCCTTAATAGTAGTTTTTGTCATATTCTCTACCATTCAGTAACCCCTAGAATCCTAGTGGCTTTATTGCCTTTCATTTTCAAAAATTTCAATGCAATGTCAATTGTTATCTTCTGTCTTCTTAATACTTGTTCTTTTATTGTCTTCTCTCCTTAATGGTAGTTTTTGTCATATTCTGTAACATTCAGTAACCCATTGCGTCCTAATGGCTTTATTACCTTTGATATTCAAAAATTTAAATGCAATGTCAATTGTTTTCATCCGTCTTCTTAGTTCTTGTCCTTTTATTGTCTTCTCTCCTTAATAGTAGTTTTTCTCATATTCTCTAAAATTCAGTAACCCCATAAGTCCTAGTGGCTTTATTGCCTTTGATATTCAGTAATTTAAATGCAATATCAATTGTTATCTTCTGTCTTCTTAATACTTGTTCTTTTATTGTCTTCTCTCCTTAATGGTAGTTTTTCTCATATTCTGTAACATTCTGTAACCCATTGCGTCGTGGCTTTATTGACTTTGATATTCAAAACTTTAAATGCAGTCTCAGCCGTTATCTTCTGTCTTCTTAATTCTTTTTCTTTTATTGTCTTCTCTCCTTAATAGTAGTTTTTCTCATATTCTCTAACATTCTGTAAACCCTTGCATCCTAGTGGCTTTATTGCCTATGATCTTCAAAAATTTAAATGCTATATCAATCATTATCTTCTGTCTTCTTTATACTTTTTCTTTTATTGTCTTATCTCCTTAATAGTAGTTTTTCTCATATTCTCTAACATTCAGTAACCCATTGCGTCCTAATGGCTTTATTACCTTTGATATTCAAAAATTTAAATGCAATGTCAATTGTTTTCATCCATCTTCTTAGTACTTGTCCTTTTATTGTCTTCTCTCCTTAATAGTAGTTTTTCTCATATTCTCTAAAATTCAGTAACCCCATAAGTCCTAGTGGCTTTATTGCCTTTGATATTCAGTAATTTAAATGCAATATCAATTGTTATCTTCTGTCTTCTTAATTCTTGTTCTTATATTGTCTTCTCTCCTTAATGGTAGTTTTTCTCATATTCTGTAACATTCTGTAACCCATTGCGTCGTTGTGGCTTTATTGACTTTGATATTCAAAACTTTAAATGCAGTCTCAGCCGTTATCTTCTGTCTTCTTAATTCTTTTTCTTTTATTGTCTTCTCTCCTTAATAGTAGTTTTTCTCATATTCTCTAACATTCAGTAACCCCTTGCATCCTAGTGGCTTTATTACCTTTGATATTCAAAAATTTCAATGCTATATCAATCGTTATCTTCTGTCTTCTTTATTCTTGTTCTTTTATTGTCTTTTCGCGTTAATAGTAGTTTTTCTCATATTCTCTAACATTCAGTAACCCATTGCGTCCTAGTGGCTTTATTGCCTTTGATTTCAATAATTTAAATGCAATGTCAATTGTTATCTTCTGTCTTCTTAATACTTGTTCTTTTATTGTCTTATCTCCTTAATGGTAGTTTTTTTCATATTCTCTAACATTCAGTAACCCATTGCGTCCTGGTGGCTTTATTGCCTTTGATATTCAAAAATTTAAATGCAATGTCAATTGTTATCTTCTGTCTTCATAATTGTTGTTCATTTATTGTCTTCTCTCGTTAATAGTAGTTTTTCTCATATTCTTTAACATTCAGTAACCCCATAAGTCCTAGTGGCTTTATTGCCTTTAATCTTCAAAAATTTAAATGCTATATCAATCATTAACTTCTGTCTTCTTAATACTTGTTCTTTTATTGTCTTCTCTCCTTAATAGTAGTTTTTCTCATATTCTCTAACATTCAGTAACCCCTTGCATCCTAGTGGCTTTATTGCCTTTGATATTCAAAAATTTCAATGCTATATCAATTGTTATCTTCTGTCTTCTTAATACTTGTTCTTTTATTGTCTTTTCGCGTTAATGGTAGTTTGTCTCATATTCTCTACCATTCAGTAACCACTTGCATCCTAGTGGCTTTATTGCCTTTGATCTTCAAAAATTTAAATGCAATATCAATTGATATCTTCTGTCTTCTTAGTGCATGTTCTTTTATTGTCTTCTTTCCTTAATAGTAGTCTTTCTCATATTCTCTAACCTTCAGTAACCCATTGCATCCTATTGGCTTTATTGCCTTTAATCTTCAAAAATTTAAATGCTATATCAATCATTATCTTCTGTCTTCTTAATACTTGTTCTTTCATTGTCTTCTCGCCTTAATAGCAGTTTGTCTCATATTACTACCATTCAGTAACCACTTGCATCCTAGTGGCTTTATTGCCTATGATCTTCAAAAATTTAAATGCTATATCAATCATTATCTTCTGTCTTCTTTATACTTGTTCTTTTATTGTCTTCTCTCCTTAATAGTAGTTTTTCTCATATTCTCTAACATTCAGTAACCCATTGCGTCCTAGTGACTTTATTGCCTTTGATATTCAAAAATTTAAATGCTATATCAATCATTATCTTCTGTCTTCTTAATACTTGTTCTTTTATTGTCTTCTCTCCTTAAAAGTAGTTTTTCTCATATTGCACCCATTCAGTAACCCCTTGCATCCTAGTGGCATTATTGCCTTTGATCTTCAAAAATTTAAATGCCATGTCAATTGTTATCTTCTGTCTTCATAATTGTTGTTCATTTATTGTCTTCTCTCGTTAATAGTAGTTTTTCTCATATTCTTTAACATTCAGTAACCCAATAAGTCCTAGTGGCTTTATTGCCTTTAATCTTCAAAAATTTAAATGCTATATCAATCTTTATCTTCTGTCTTCTTAATACTTGTTCTTTTATTGTCTTCTCTCCTTAATAGTAGTTTTTGTCATATTCTCTACCATTCAGTAACCCCTAGAATCCTAGTGGCTTTATTGCCTTTCATTTTCAAAAATTTCAATGCAATGTCAATTGTTATCTTCTGTCTTCTTAATACTTGTTCTTTTATTGTCTTCTCTCCTTAATGGTAGTTTTTGTCATATTCTGTAACATTCAGTAACCCATTGCGTCCTAATGGCTTTATTACCTTTGATATTCAAAAATTTAAATGCAATGTCAATTGTTTTCATCCGTCTTCTTAGTTCTTGTCCTTTTATTGTCTTCTCTCCTTAATAGTAGTTTTTCTCATATTCTCTAAAATTCAGTAACCCCATAAGTCCTAGTGGCTTTATTGCCTTTGATATTCAGTAATTTAAATGCAATATCAATTGTTATCTTCTGTCTTCTTAATACTTGTTCTTTTATTGTCTTCTCTCCTTAATGGTAGTTTTTCTCATATTCTGTAACATTCTGTAACCCATTGCGTCGTGGCTTTATTGACTTTGATATTCAAAACTTTAAATGCAGTCTCAGCCGTTATCTTCTGTCTTCTTAATTCTTTTTCTTTTATTGTCTTCTCTCCTTAATAGTAGTTTTTCTCATATTCTCTAACATTCAGTAAACCCTTGCATCCTAGTGGCTTTATTGCCTATGATCTTCAAAAATTTAAATGCTATATCAATCATTATCTTCTGTCTTCTTTATACTTTTTCTTTTATTGTCTTATCTCCTTAATAGTAGTTTTTCTCATATTCTCTAACATTCAGTAACCCATTGCGTCCTAGTGGCTTTATTGCCTTTGATATTCAATAATTTAAATGCAATGTCAATTGTTATCTTCTGTCTTCTTAATACTTGTTCTTTTATTGTCTTATCTCCTTAATGGTAGTTTTTCTCATATTCTCTAACATTCAGTTACCCATTGCGTCCTGGTGGCTTTATTGCCTTTGATATTCAAAAATTTAAATGCAATGTCAATTGTTATCTTCTGTCTTCATAATTGTTGTTCATTTATTGTCTTCTCTCGTTAATAGTAGTTTTTCTCATATTCTTTAACATTCAGTAACCCAATAAATCCTAGTGGCTTTATTGCCTTTAATCTTCAAAAATTTAAATGCTATATCAATCATTATCTTCTGTCTTCTTAATACTTGTTCTTTTATTGTCTTCTCTCCTTAATAGTAGTTTTTGTCATATTCTCTACCATTCAGTAACCCCTAGAATCCTAGTGGCTTTATTGCCTTTCATTTTCAAAAATTTAAATGCAATATCAATTGTTATCTTCTGTCTTCTTAATACTTGTTCTTTTATTGTCCTCTCTCCTTAATGGTAGTTTTTGTCATATTCTGTAACATTCAGTAACCCATTGTGTCCTAATGGCTTTATTACCTTTGATATTCAAAAATTTAAATGCAATGTCAATTGTTTTCATCCGTCTTCTTAGTTCTTGTCCTTTTATTGTCTTCTCTCCTTAATAGTAGTTTTTCTCATATTCTCTAAAATTCAGTAACCCCATAAGTCCAAGTGGCTTTATTGCCTTTGATATTCAGTAATTTAAATGCAATATCAATTGTTATCTTCTGTCTTCTTAATACTTGTTCTTTTATTGTCTTATCTCATTAATGGTAGTTTTTCTCATATTCTCTAACATTCACTAACCCATTGCATCCTAGTGGCTTTATTGCCTTTCATATTCAAAAATTTAAATGCTATATCAATCATTATCTTCTGTCTTCTTAATACTTGTTCTTTTATTGTCTTCTCTCCTTAATAGTAGTTTTTCTCATATTCTCTAACATTCAGTAACCCCTGGCATCCTAGTGGCTTTATTGCCTTTGATATTCAAAAATTTAAATGCTATATCAATCGTTATCTTCTGTCTTCTTTATTCTTGTTCTTTTATTGTCTTTTCGCGTTAATAGTAGTTTGTCTCATATTCTCTACCATTCAGTAACCACTTGCATCCTAGTGGCTTTATTGCCTTTGATCTTCAAAAATTTAAATGCAATATCAATTGTTATCTTCTGTCTTCTTAATACTTGTTCTTTCATTGTCTTCTCGCCTTAATAGCAGTTTGTCTCATATTACTACCATTCAGTAACCACTTGCATCCTAGTGGCTTTATTGCCTTTGATCTTTTGATCTCTGTCTTCTTAAATCTTTTTCTTTTATTGTCTTCTCTCCTTAATTGTAATTTTTCTCATATTTTCTAACACTAAGTAACCCCTTGCGTCCTAGTGGCTTTATTACTTTTGATCGTCAAAAATTTAAATGCAATATCAATCGTTATCTTCTGTATTCTTAATTCTTGTTCTTTTATTGTCCTCTCTCCTTAATAGTAGTTTTTCTTATATTCTCTAACACTCAGTGACCCTTGCGTCATAGTGGCTTTATTGCCTTTGATATTCAAAAATTTAAATGCAATGCCAATCGTTATCTTCTGCCTTCTTAATTCTTGTTCTTTTATTGTCTTCTCTCCTTAATTGTTGTTTTTCTCATATTCTCTAACATTCAGTAACCCCTTGCATCCTAGTGGCTTTATTGCCTTTGATCTTCAAAAATTTAAATGCTATATCAATCGTTATCTTCTGTCTTCGTTATTCTTGTTCTTTTATTGTCTTCTCGCGTTAATAGTAGTTTGTCTCATATTCTCTACCATTCAGTAACCACTTGCATCCTAGTGGTGTAGTTTTTCTCATATTCTCTAAAATTCAGTAACCCCATAAGTCCTAGTGGCTTTATTGCCTTTGATATTCAAAAATTTAAATGCAATGCCAATCGTTATCTTCTGTCTTCTTAATGCTTGTTCTTTTATTGTCTTCTCTCCTTAATAGTAGTTTCTCATTCTTTGTTCTCTCCTTTTGAAATGTTTCTCAGTTAAAAACACATTTGAAATCTTCTTATAATTTTCCTTTTATGTTTATCTTTACTCCGTGTATTTATCATGTTCACACACGTTTTATTTTTCCTCCATTTTTTGCATCTGCAACACGTACTTTTGTGTCCTACTCTCCCAAATTCGTAGCATTTTTTGTTGTTAAAAAAAAACAATTACTTTTGAAATGCTTTTGAAATGATGGTCAGACGCTATGAACTTGTGAAATGTGTTTTTCTCAATCCTTGCAGTGTTGAGTTTTAAATTTACAATATGTTGACACTCTTCCGCTATTTTCTGGAGGGTTAATTTGGAATCCATTTCTAATTTAGCAATTATCCTGAATCTTATTTCCGCGTCCTTATTAGAAGTTAAACCCTGGACGAAGATTGGGAATTTAATTAAATCCAGAATTTATTCATTTAACATGAACTTCTTACATTCTTGCTTCACGACTCCTGCATAAGTG
This sequence comes from Acanthosepion esculentum, assembly GCA_964036315.1. Taxonomy (NCBI): domain Eukaryota; kingdom Metazoa; phylum Mollusca; class Cephalopoda; order Sepiida; family Sepiidae; genus Acanthosepion; species Acanthosepion esculentum. The sequence goes on along the minus strand of CAXIWW010000136.1, from coordinate 14,772 downwards.
ACAAAATCTTCATTGTCGCACTTTACTAAGACATTGTCATTATGCATTAAATAATGAACTCCTATCACCAAAAATTTTTGATAGTATTACAAGTTTCATCTAAATATATCTGACTTTTTTTTTTTTTTTTTTTTTTTTTCTTGGCAAAATATAATTCACATATTTTTTATGTTCCCTAATAATAAATGAACTTTTCATCATTCCAATGCAAACAATCCCTTTTGAAGATCCCTTCATGTCTTCGATAATAAGCTGGAAAAGTTATCCCTTCGTCTGGAGTGTATACAAATTCACTGATTGAATTAGCAACATCTGGAGTAAATGAATCTGAAGTCTTTTCTCCCGTAGTTTTAGTAAATAATTCAAAAAACTTCTGTTGTTGTAATTGCTGTTCATGTTTTTGTTGCTGCAATTGTTGTTCTTGTTACTGCTTTTGTAGCACCAGCATTTGAATCCGGATAGCTTTTAGTTCTGCCATTTTGCTGTACTCTGCTGTATATTTTTAGATTAATTTTTGAATAACTTCACCTGGTTATTTCTCTGTAGTCCTTCAAATATGACATCTTTTTTGGTGAAATGGAAAATATTACTGAAAATCCTATTATTATTAGATTTTATTTTAAGTTCAACAAATACTGTTTGCCATTTTCGTAATGCCTCTTTGTAGGAGAGACTTTGTAAATCACAAATAGTAACCCCTTCAAACAAAACTCAGTCTGACTGCGCGAATTCCCATATATATATAATTTACTTTACTTGTCATGTGATCTAATTATTTCAAGATGAGGTTAACTGCGCTTGCTCTCTGGTGATTCGTGTTCAAACCCAAATGTCAGCAGCAACACTTTATTCCTCTATGACAGTAATGTAAAAAAAACATCATATCCAAGCAATATAACAAGGATGGATTGACTGATACTCGATATTTCCAAACAATAGTATGGGAAACATCTGATTCTGAGAATTGAATAAAGAGTTTAGTTCAAAATAAATACAGATTACCATGACATGCACTGGAGAATATAACAGCTGAAACATTGTGACAGTAAAACAAGATGAGGATATTAGTCTGAACAAATTGGCATACAACGATGAATTCCTCATCTTGTGTTGTAGCATACCTATGGACGATAATGGGTATGTCCCCATTCACATAAATACAGTAGTAAATACTGTATGTTGGTCTGCAGTTGGAGATTCATTGTGGAATTCACTTGACTCACTTCTAGTATTTGACTACTACTTCTATGCACTACTGGCAAATCTAATGTGTGTTGTTTGTGTCCTTAGTATTTTCATTCATTACTAACCTTTGTGTGATTATTTTAGTCAGTAACCTTTCCTAGGTTACAACAATAGTAAACATCATTGGCCAATGCATTTTCATAAATAGTAGTAAATACTGTATGTTGGTCTGCATTTGGAGATTCATTGTGGAATTCACTTGACTATTTCTTCTACGTGCCACTGGTAAATCTTATATGTGTTGTTTATGTCCTATGTATTATTTTTCATTACCAACCTTTGTGTGATTATTCTATTCAGTAACCTTCCCTTGGCTACAACAATTAGACAAAAGTTTCCATAACAGAGGAATCTAACATAACAATGTACTTTTTACAAAAAATCTTTATTGAAGAATTTTTATCTTTTTGTAAAATTTTTAAGCTTCGATTCTAATCAGAAGTTCAAAATAAAATTTCAGAATTTAATAATTTTAGCTAGAATGCTCATGACAACTTTTGTGAAAACCATTTCATTATAAAAAAAAAAGAAAAAAGAAAAAGGGTCTGGGGAATTCTTTCTATTTTTGACAGTTTCTATCCAAACTATAAAAAACACTGCCATTAAACATTGGGGGTTGGGTGAAGAAATGATGATGGGGGTTATTTTTCTAGTAGCAACAAAACTCAGTCTTTTCTTTTTTCCGTACAATTTTTTATTTATTTCTGTGTAATGTGTCTAATGTTGAAATCTTCATTGACACTATTTACATTCAGACTATTTTCCTCGTCTTTGTTGTTGTTTATGAACTATAGTCCAAATGTAAATAACGAAAATCAACGTCCCAGAAATTCAAACAGAGTTTAAATCTTTTTTTCTTCATTTTACAAATCTTTCAGTTCACCAAACAATTTCCTTTTGAAGAACTCACCACCAGCTACCATTTCACAATCATTAAGAGATCTGTGGCAGAATGGGATGCCGGTTAATAAAAAAACAAAAAAAACAAAAAAACAGTTTGGCATTATTATGTCAAAAGCTGAAAAAGTAAATGCAAGAAATAGATAAACAACATTTGTACGAGAAAACATTTGTACGCTGGACGTTTCCACATGGATCTCAACCGAAGAAAATAGAGTTTTGCCCTGATTGAAAAATAGTAGAATGTTGACATCTCTTTTGTTGGTTTCAATTGGCCAGAAAAATCTAATGGTTAATTAAAAAAAAAAAAATCCAAACTAAATTAAAAACGTTTAAATAAATTGGCCTTTCCTAAGAATTTCTTTCAAGTTAGGTTTCCTAAAGGTAGTTTATGCCTGAAGATGCATGAAACAAATAAACTGAAAAAGAAAAGCTCTTTAAAAATATCCTCAATGGTAGAGCCTGAGTTTGAAGTCAGAATCAAGAGATCTCTTCTCTGAGTGTGTGTGTGACTTTTTTCTTTTTTTACTATTAAACCCACTTTTATTTTATGCCACAATTCTTGGCAAATCCAATAATTGAAATCTGAAGTCTTTGAGGCAGAATGAGATCAGTGAAGTAATCAGCTGTCTTGTTGGATAAACAGATTTGGAATTGCTTCCATCCCTTCAGCTGGACAGATCGACACAACTGATGTTCCTCGACACACAACCAAACCCAACGTGCGGGTGTCTTCTGTTAATTTGTATGGATCATCTGGGTCTGAAAAATAATGAGAGAAAAAAAAATATTATTGAACTTATGTGGTCTCTAAAGGCTGCTTCAAAAAAGTGGGCTGGGGTCTTGTAAAGCAGGTTCACAAAAGTTAATCAGTACATTTTGTCATTTTGTCCTTCCTGCTTATTTCTACTTTCAATGCCAAGAACTTTTACATGATCCACAAAAAAAGAAATGTCAATGAAATAATTAAATTTGATTAAGACAAGCAGCTCCGAAATTCTTCTTGTATTTTGAATTGCCTGATATTACAAAAGTAAAACTTTAATAGATGGAAATACACGTGGATTATAAGAAAACCATTTTTTTGGCTTGGTAAAACCTTTCAAAACAGCCAAGATAGAATGCAAAAATTCTATAGTTTAACATTATTCACAATTTTGGAAAATAAATTTAACAGCAAAAAAAAAAAAACAAAACAAAAAAAACCCATTAAAACTCGAGAAAAAAATAATGAAATAGCACAATAAATTGCAGGACTGACTGTGCATATGAACCAAGTACAATGCGATATTGAATATTTACCCCTTTATAAAGATTTATTATTTACCATTTTATCTATATAATAAATACAAATGTCAGTGTGTCACACTTTTTCAACTTTAATCCTAGAGGCTGCAGCCCAACATATCATACCATTTTGGAATCAGGCCGACTCTGTGAGAAAATTAAAAACATTCTGGGCTGGATCTGGACCCACAATCCTGGAATTTTGGATTCCCAAGTTTTCATTACTGCAATTGTTTTCGGATTCCGCCATCTTGGCTGATAAAAGCAATTAAAGGGACACGACTTTCTAACTTTCAATACCTTGAGTTCAAATTAAATAATTATTGTCCTCAAATTACAGTGTTTCAAAATAAAATTATCCGTGTTTTCAACTTCACTCCGAGAGACTGTAGCCCAGCATATGATACCATTTTGGAATGAGGTCGACTCCATGAGCAAATTAAAATCATTCCAGGTTAGATGCAGACTGGCAATCCCGAAATATTAGATTCCAAAGTTTTTATTACTGCTATTGTTTTCAGCAATTTTTTTACATGATTTTTTTGTGCCAATTTTTTTGTACGATAATTTTTATAAGTTGGAAATAAATTTGAGAATAATCAAAATTAATTGCAAAATCCAGCAAAAGTCACCCATGAAATAAAAATAATTCTTTTGGACAGAAAGTAAGGACCTACGTACATTAAGAAATAAATGTGAAAATTGTTTATTTAAAAATTTATAAAATATGTAAACCAACTATAACACAATATTTATTATTTTATAACTGTGAAAATATGTTTTATTTTAATGTAAGGCCTGGTAAAAATTACATATATTCTGTAATTATCCACCATGAAAACTTTGTCCACCCAAGGAGGGAGATACACACACACAAAATATTGAGTGTTTGGGGTCTTATCTAAAATTTAAAATTAAAAGAATTTTTGGTTCCAAAGAAATGCTCTCAACCTAAAGTTAGTGAATTTAAAATGATGTGAGCAAATGAAAAAAATGCACAGAAAATACATTTTTGAAAAATTTATAATTGGGTCCTCATCAGTCTATGTTTATTTAAATTTTTTTGTTTGGACGTTTTTATAAATTCATGGATTAAAAAAAAAAGAAAAATTTTTTTTCATATTTCTTTCTTTCTTTAGAAAATGGTGAAAAATATATATTTCATTATAGATGGTCCACATATTTTTATAATCTTGTAAATGTAAAATCATTCTTGTAGATAAACAATCCAATAAATAAATGGTGTTTAACATCTTTGTTGTCAGTTCTCAAGAATAAAGAAAATGTATAAATCCACTTTCATGTGTTTCAGTTTTATTAAAATTATCATCATCACTTTTTAAAAACTAGAATTTGTTTTGCAACTAACACATGTTGAAATCTTCACAGTATTTCGTATTGTTGAAGTTACTGCTAACATTTTTTGTCAAGATTTACAAACTCTGTCTTATTCAATTTCATAAACCAATCGATGAAATAAAAAACTTAGATATGCAAAAACAATACTGCATTTTTATTAAATACGTATTTCTTATGTTAATCATTAAATTGTTTTTTTTAAAATAGAGTAAATACATTAATAAAAATTTTTTTCCCCAAAAAAGATTAATAAAAATCTATTCTACTAAGCTATGCACTTTAGTAAAACCAACTGTACTTTGTTTACCCAATCAGTCAATGTATGGCTATTTTAGAGGGTGTGACAGATTAACAAAATTTTATATATAGATAGGTAAACATTGCCAAAGGAGTCAAAAGTGTATATGGTAGATAATATCAGGGTCAAAGAAATATCCATTTTTTGTTTTTGCATGCATGATGGTTAAAAAATTGCTGAAATAAACCAATTGGAAATAACTTTAACGCTCCTATTGACACACAAGGCACCTGTGCATCTCATGGTGTGTCGTGCATTACATCTGACATGCATGTGCAACTGTTACATGACAGACAAATCATAGTGCAATGGAAGAAACAAAAAAGAAGAAAAAAAATCAAAGACAGTGTAGTGTCAGTTTTTAGCATTTAATAAATTTCTGTTGTTACTTCTTCATCTTTGAGGAGATTGTCCAGCATTCACTGCCATATAGGAGGACTGATATTACATAAAAATTCATCAATCTTTTCTTTTTTTTCTGTTCTTTCAAGTCTATTCTTCATCTGTCAGGACATTGACCAGCATTCACTGCCATATAGGAGGACCGATATTACATAACAGTTCAGTACTATTTTCTTTGCTTCTATTGTTTCAAGTCTCTTCTTCATCTTTGAGGAGATTGTCCAGCATTCACTGCCATATAGGAGGACTGATATTACATAAAAATTCATCAATCTTTTCTTTTTTTCTGTTCTTTCAAGTCTATTCTTCATCTGTCAGGACATTGTCCAGCATTCACTGCCATATAGGAGGACCGATATTACATAACAGTTCAGTACTCTTTTCTTTGCTTCTATTGTTTCAAGTCTCTTCTTCATCTTTGAGGAGATTGTCCAGCATTCACTGCCATATAGGAGGACTGATATTACATAAAAATTCATCAATCTTCTCTTTTTTTCTGTTCTTTCAAGTCTATTCAGTGCCAATTGGGTAGGTTGTGGAACGTGGATAGTTGGTGATGGTTGCCTGGGTGGTGTGTACTTCAGTTGGGCCATTTTATGGCATAGCTCCTGCATGAAAGGACTTGCAGGAGTGAGGTTGGGTATGGTGTCGTCAAAATATTGGCTGGGTAAAGAGAGTTCTGTACCGAAGACTATTTCAGCTGGGGTGCATCCTAGGTCTTCTTTGAGTGAGTTGCGGATTGACAAAAGGATTAGGGGTAGCTCGTCTACCCAGTTGCTGGTGGGATGTTTTGTGGTGAGAGAGGCCTTTAGTGTTCGGTGGAACCTTTCCACCAGACCGTTGGCGCAGGGATGGTTGTCTTGATGTGTTTGACGCCAAGCAGTTGAGTGAATTCTTGAAATAGTGAGGACTGGAACTGTGCACCGCGGTCCGTAGTGATGATGCTGGGTATGCCAAAAATTGCGATCCATTCCTGAAGGATGGTCTTTGCTACTGTGATGGGTACTGCTACTGGCCACCTGGAGAAACGGTCAACCACTGGTAGTTCTGGCACAATGGGAAAGGTCGAAGTGGATGTGGCTGAAACGTGCGTCCGGGTTGCTGAATGGGCCTGGCACGGATTTTGTGTGCCGGTGTACCTTTATGTGGTGTTGGGTTTGATGTTTGCCTGCATCAGTAGGTTTAATGAGTTGCGTAAGGTCCCTGTACCGGCACAGGATTTCTGTGTAGCGTGGGTCGTGCTGTGTTGCCACGCTGATCCTAGTCGTGTTTAAGCTCGAAGGAGTCCCGGTGATCTTGATGGATGTCGTGTTGTCGATCAGGGTCCTTGTCTTCATAAGGACAACCAGGTTGTAATGTGCCAGGAAGTCGGCACCAAGCAAAGGTGTTCTGATGTCTGCTACGGTGAATGACCACTTGAAGTCGCGCCTGAGGTTGATGTTCAAGGTAAGTTCCTTGTTCCCATAGGTTTCGATGGTGGAGCCGTTTGCTGCTCAAAGTTGAAATGCGGTGGTTTTCAAGGCGGATCTGTTGGTGGGTGGTATCATGCTGATAGCTGTGCCAGTGTCAACTAAGAATTTGAGGCCGTTGTTACGTTCACACACATAAAATAGACGACTGTGTGAGTGTGAACCGAGAGGGATCGCCGTCGCTGCCTGTCAGTCTATTCATTTCCCTGGGTCCTATTGTGTCTGCAGGGAGGGCAGCACTTGCAGGCCCGGTCACCGAAGAGTTGGTGGGTTGTTTCTCCATCCTGGACTTGAGCTGCGGGTACAGCTTTGATTCATTGTGCGTGGTGCTGGGCTTCGCTGCCTCCGGCATAGGGAAAGTTTCAGGTCTCTCAACTCTGCACGTATCTGGGCCATCTCAACTACAAGGCGTTGAGTGCGATTTTTGTGGTTTTCAACCTGGTGGACTTTTTGATGGGCCTGAGAGTATATTTTGTCGGCTGAATCAGCCACAACATCAAGGGGCATTTCTACCGGTACAAGGGCTAGGACCTGCGTTATATTTGGTGGTAACCGATCCATCCATAGGCCTCGGAGGATGGGTTCTGCCCTGGTGTTGTTCCCGAGGCGGCTCTTTATCAGACGTAGGAGCTGGGATGGGGTTCTATCACCCAGAGAGACATTAGAGAATAGGTCTCTGATGAGGTCTTCATCCGAACGTTTGAGGATGGCTTCTTTGAGGCAGGTGTATGGGAGATGGTCTGGAGTGTTGATTTTGTTTGTTTGGGGTTTTATGGCATATCAACCACCATGGGTTATTTAATGCCAGATCCAGGATTTACTAAATATATCAAAAACGTACAGTCGGCCACATCATTGTTTAAAAAAAAACTTATAGCTGGCAACATCATTGTTTCCCATCACATTTTAGGGGTAAGGTGTTAGTATATTTAGTGTAGGGTTTGGGAGGGAAAGTTAATTGTAAGTTATAGTTGTTTTGGGATGGTTTAGATGTGATGGGGCATGACATGACCAGCCGATTGATCGGATTGACGGCCTTTTGGTTGGACGTAGTTTATCATCATACGCAGGACGCGGATGTAGTTTATCGTCATACGCAGGACGCGGATGTAGTTTATCGTCATGCGCAGGACGCGGATGTAGTTTATCGTCATGCGCAGGACGCGGACACACCTTGGGATTTCACTATTTTCCCATAGCTGGGACCCTAACAGGTGCTACCACCCTGGGTCAGGGTGGACCTGGGAATACGATTAAGAGGTGGTTCCACGCTCCTCAAAACCTCCTGATCAGAGGCCTTGCTGTTGGATGTAGTTTATCGTCTTACCCAGGACTCAGATGCAGTTTAACATCATACCCAGGACGGCTGGAGTGTTGAGAAGGATGTCTTCCACTTCTTCGACTATTGATGCTGGTAGAGCTTGTACCACTGAGGCGTATTTTGTGTCCTGTCGTGTGACCTTTCGGGCTGAAAAGATTGCTTCGAGTTGAATAAACCAACTCCTGGTGTTGACTAAGTTGTACAGTGGTAGTTGTATCAGGGGGACTGATGTGTAGATTTCTGGTTTGGTCTTTTCCGCCATCTTCTTTGCCAGCCATTTGCCTGTGTCCAAAGATCACATCGGGGTCACCACTTGTTGCAGTGGGCCAAAAGGTGTGAGTGCTAATCGACCGTACAACTAAGAAAGTGGACACAAAGGCAAGGATAGGTAACGGCAATTGCAAAGAAGGATGACAAAACATGGATGGTCAGTTGAAGACGATGGGTATCGTGTCTTTATTGATTTGTTCAGCGTGCGGTAGATGGTGAGACAAAGGAAAGTCGTGTATCGGGATCCGGATATCGATGGACGCTGGAGTCGGTAGCTGGGCGTCAATGGCAGTAGACGGCTGGCATTGCGATGTTGAGTTGGATGTTGAGGCGCTGACGTTCCGGTTGAGGGTCGATGTGTGGATGCTCCAGTCGGGTCGACGGTTGATGATTGTTGATGAGTGTGGTTGCTCCGCTAAACCAATAAGTGACTATAATTAATTTCAGGCCGTATTAATTACAGTCAAAAGTGTATTTGGTGTTTGTTGACTGTATTTAAATTAATTTCGGTACAAAATTAAGTGTTTTGTTTTGGTTTCATGGCGAAAATTAAGTTTTGTGTTTTTTTCTTTTGGTTTGAAAATAGGTCATTGCTATTTTTAGCACACATGGGTCGTGACCGTTCTCTGCCGAAGGCGTATACGGGATTGTTTACCAAAAAGTGGGAGTGGTGATCGGGCACACCACGACATTCTTCTTATTTTCTCCTTTTTAATTCATACCCTTCTCAGGCCTGGAGGCCGACTAGTTACTGAGTAACCCCCTGTATAATATTCCATAATATCGCAGTGAAAAAGGCGCGTTATTATATCTTCTTGTATATGGATGTTTTGGATGGAGGCAGGAGTTTTACTTGTATGCATTAAACCACTTACGACTTCCACATTGTTCACATGTTCTGTTAGTGGTATTCGCCATATTGTTTTATAGAATCACATCTCAGTTCTTGATCTGCAAGGAAACATTCATTAACACAGGAGTCATTAGATATTAAATTGAAGGACTCTTTAAACTGTCACCTGTACAGAACCGCTTCCTAAAATCAATAAGGAAAAAATACATACCTAGCGGTTCAGAAACATTTTCTTTGTTTCTCTGGATATTTTCCTTTATCTTAATACTTTTCATAGTTTCTAAAAGGCATTAGGAAATTGTTCACGATTCCCTCAAAAGAAGACATTAAATGTTACACAGTAGTTCAGAAGCATTGTCTTTGTTTCTCTGTATATTTTCTTTTATCTCATTACTTTGCTTAATTTCTGATGGCCATGAAGGAATTGTACGGCATTTCAGCCAAAGAAGAGATTGAATATTACATAAGAGTTCAGTACTATTTTCTTTGTTTCTCAGGACATGCTCCATTCTGTCTAAACTTTGTTTAATTTCTGAAAGGCACGAGGAAATTGTCCAGCATTCTCTCCAAAGTACAGATTAAATATTACATACCAGTTCAGAAGCATTTTCTTTATTTCTTATGACATTTTCCTTTCTCTTATTACTTTGCTTCATTTCTGGAAGGCATGAGGGAATTGTCCAGCATTCCCTCGAAAGAATGATTAAATATTACTATGCAGATCAGTAGCATTTTCTTTGTTTCACTATTCCTTTTCCCCCTTTGGATTTCTGTGACACATTTTCCGACAATTGTTATTACACTAACCAGAAAGTTAAATTTCTGTATCTGGTTAATTTTGACATTCTTGATATTTACATCAATCTTGGACCGTCTCTTTTTTTTCTTTTTGGCAACTCTTCGTTCTTTCAGCTTGCAATTACTTCTTAAGTGAAGAAGATTCTATGGTAAAAAATGTCGGTAATTATTCATAGCCTTACCATACAACCAGGATAGTCCACTAAAATTAAAATTTTGTGATCTAAAGAAAACTTTAATAACTTTTATTTGGATTTCATGAGTGTTTTTATGGCCATAAGTGTTTTTATGGTTTTTGGTCCACAGGAATGGGGTTCTAAATAGAGAGACCTACTTCATACTTCATACTTATTCACATGTTCAGCCCATGAAATTTGCAGCCACATTTCTGTTGTTTCAAGTCTCTTCATCATCTGTCAGGACATTGTCCAGTATTCACTGCCATATAGGAGGACTGAAATTACATAACAGTTCAGTACTTTTTCTTTGTTTCTGTTGTTTCAAGTCACTTCTTCATCTGTTTGTTTGAGGTTTTGTGGCATATCAACCACTATGGTGTTATTTAATGCCAGATCCAGTATTTAATAGATATATCAAAAACGTATAGCTGGCAACATCATTGTTTCAAAAACGATATAACTGGCAACATCATTGTTTCAAAAACGTATAGCTGGCAACATTATTGTTTCAAAAACGTATAGCTGGCAACATCATTGTTTCCCATCACATTTTAGAGGTAAGGTGTTAGAATTAAATTTTCCTCCCAAACCCTACACTAAATATAAGTTGTAGTTGTTTTGGGATGGGTTAGATGTGATGGGGCAATGGGGCATGACATAACCAGCCGATTGATCGGATCAACAGCCTGTTGGTTGGACGTAGTTTATCGTGATGCCCCGGAGGCGGATGTAGTTTATCGTCATGCCCCGGAGGCGGATGTAGTTTATCGTCATACCCAGGAAGCGTACACACCACGGGATTTCGCTATTTTCTCATAGCTGGGACCCTAACAGGTGCAACCACCCTGGGTCAGGGTGGACCTGGGAACATCAGCCATTAAAAGGTGGTTCCACGCTCCTCAAAACCTCCTGATCAGAGGCCTTGCTGTTGGATGTAGTTTATTGTCTTACCCAGGACTCGGATGCAGTTTAACGTCATACCCAGGACGGTCTCTTCATCTGTCAATAGATTGTCCAGCATTCACTGCCATATAGGAGCACTGATATTTTACATAACAATTCAGAACACTTCTTTGTTTCTATGGTGTCAAGTATCTTCTTTATCTGTGAGGAGATTGTCCAGCATTCACTGCCATATAGTAAGACTGACATTACATAAAAGTTCATCAATTTTTTCTTTGTTTCTATTGTTTCAAGTCTCTATGTCATCTGTGATGAGATTATCCAGCATTCACTGCCATATAAGAAGACTAATATTACATAATGTTTCAGTAATCTTTTCATTGATTCTGTTGTTTCAAGTCTCTTCTTTATCTGTGCGAAGATTGTCCAGCATTCACTGCCATATAGGAGGACTGATATTACATAAAAGTTCAGTACTTTTTCTTTGTTTCAGTTGTTTCAAGTCACTTCTTCATCTGTTTGTTTGTTTGTCTGTTTGGGGTTGTGTGGCATATCAACCACTATGTTTTATTTACTGCCAGATACAGTATTTACTAGATATATCAAAAACGTATAGCTGGCAACATCATTGTTTTAAAAAAACTTATAGCTGGCAACAACATTGTTTCAAAAAACTTATAGCTGGCAACATCATTGTTTCAAAAACACTTATAGCTGGCAACATCATTGTTTCAAAAACACTTATAGCTGGCAACATCATTGTTTCAAAAACACTTGTAGCTGGCAACATCATTGTTTCAAAAACACTTATAGCTGGCAACATCATTGTTTCCCATCACATTTTAGGGGTAAGTTGTTAGTATATTTAGAGTAGGGTTTGGGATGGACAGTTAATTGTAAGTTGTACTTGTTTTGGGATGGGTTAGATGTGATGGGGCATGACATGACCAGCCGATTGATCGGATCAACAGCCTGTTGGTTGGACGTAGTTTATCGTCATACCCAGGACGCGGATGTAATTTATAGTCATACCATGGAGGTGGATGTATTTTATCATCATGCCCCAGAGGCGGATGTATTTTATCGTCATGCCCCGGGGGCGGATGTAGTTTATCGTCATGCCCCGGAGGCGGATGTAGTTTATCGTCATGCCCCAGAGGCGGATGTAGTTTATCGTCATGCCCCGGAGGCGGATGTAGTTTATCGTCATGCCCCGGAGGCGGATGTAGTTTATCGTCATGCCCCGGTGGAAGATGTAGTTTATCGTCATACCCAGGAAGTGAAGACACCTTGGGATTTTGCTATTTTCCCATAGCTGGGACCCTAACAGGTGCTACCACCCCGGGACAGGGTGGACCTGGGAACATCAGCAATTAAGAGGTGGTTCCACGCTCCTCAAAACCTCCTGATCAGAGGCCTTGCTGTTGGATGTAGTTTATTGTCTTACCCAGGACTCGGATGCAGGTTAACGTCATACCCAGGATGGTCTCTTCATCTGTGAATAGATTGTCCAGCATTCACTGCCATATAGGAGGACTGATATTACATAACAGTTCGGTACTTTTTCTTTGTTTCTGTTGTTTCAAGTCACTTCTTCATCTGTTTGTTTGTTTGTTTGTTTGGGGTTTTGTGGCATATCAACAACTATGTTTTATTTAATGCCAGATCCAGTATTTACTAGATATATCAAAAACGTATAGCTGGCAACATCATTGTTTCAAAAAACTTATAGCTGGCAACATCATTGTTTCAAAATAACTGATAGCTGGCAACATCATTGTTTCAAAATAACTGATAGCTGGCAACATCATTGTTTCAAAAACATATAGCTGGCAACATGATTGTGTCCCATCACATTTTAGAGGTAAGGTGTTAGTATATTTAGTGTAGGGTTTGGGATGGAAAGTTAATTTTAAGTTGTAGTTGTTTTGGGATGGGTTAGATGTGATGGGGCATGACATGACCAGCCGATTGATAGGATCAACAGCCTGTTGGTTGGACGTATTTTATCGTCATACCCAGGAGGCGGATGTAATTTATCGTCATACCCCGGAGATGGATGTATTTTATCGTCATGCCCCGGAGGCGGATGTAGTTTATCGTCATGCCCCGGAGGCGGATGTAGTTTATTGTCATGCCCCGGAGGCGGATGTAGTTTATCGTCATGCCCCGGAGGCGGATGTAGTTTATCGTCATGCCCCGGAGGCGGATGTAGTTTATCGTCATGCCCCGGAGGCGGATGTAGTTTATCGTCATGCCCAGGAAGGAAACACACCTTGGGATTTTGCTATTTTCCCATAGCTGGGACCCTAACAGGTGCAACCACCCCGGGTCAGGGTGGACCAGGGAACATCAGCAATTAAGAGGTGGTTCCACGCTCCTCAAAACCTCCTGATCAGAGGCCTTGCTGTTGGATGTAGTTTATTGTCTTACCCAGGACTCGGATGCAGTTTAACGTCATACCCAGGACGGTCTCTTCATCTGTGAATAGATTGTCCAGCATTCACTGCCATATAGGAGCACTGATATTTTACATAACAATTCAGTACACTTCTTTGTTTCTATGGTGTCAAGTATCTTCTTTATCTGTGAGTAGATTGTCCAGCATTCACTGCCATATAGTAAGACTGACATTACATAAAAATTCATCAATCTTTTCTTTGTTTCTATTGTTTCAAGTCTCTATGTCATCTGTGACGAGATTATCCAGCATTCACTGCCATATAGGAAGACTAATATTACATAATATTTCAGTAATCATTTCATTGATTCTGTTGTTTCAAGTCTCTTCTTTATCTGTGCGAAGATTGTCCAGCATTCACTGCCATATAGGAGGACTGATATTACATAACAGTTCAGTACTTTTTCTTTGTTTCTGTTGTTTCAAGTCACTTCTTCATCTGTTTGTTTGTTTGTTTGTTTGGGGTTTTGTGGCATATCAACAACTATGTTTTATTTAATGCCAGATCCAGTATTTACTAGATATATCAAAAACGTATAGCTGGCAACATCATTGTTTCAAAAAACTTATAGCTGGCAACATCATTGTTTCAAAATAACTGATAGCTGGCAACATCATTGTTTCAAAATAACTGATAGCTGGCAACATCATTGTTTCAAAAACATATAGCTGGCAACATGATTGTGTCCCATCACATTTTAGAGGTAAGGTGTTAGTATATTTAGTGTAGGGTTTGGGATGGAAAGTTAATTTTAAGTTGTAGTTGTTTTGGGATGGGTTAGATGTGATGGGGCATGACATGACCAGCCGATTGATCGGATCAACAGCCTGTTTGTTGGACGTAGTTTATCGTCATACCCAGGAGGCGGATGTAATTTATCGTCATACCCCGGAGGTGGATGTATTTTATCGTCATGCCCCAGAGGCGGATGTAGTTTATCGTCATGCCCCGGAGGCGGATGTAGTTTATCGTCATGCTCCGGAGGCGGATGTAGTTTATCGTCATGACCCGGAGGCGGATGTAGTT
>CAXIWW010000135.1:2500-42500 GCA_964036315.1 Acanthosepion esculentum | reverse complement strand
TATATATATATACTATATATATATATATATATATATACTAGATATATATATATACTATATATATATACTATATATATATATATATATATATATATACTATATATATATATATACTATATATATATATATATATATATATATATATAATTATATATATATATATATATATATATATATATATATATATATATATATATATATATATATATATATATACTATATATATATATACTATATATATATATACTATACATATATATATATACTATATATATATATATTACGTATATTAGTATTAAGTAATTTGTAACGTATTTATTTATCTCACTCTTACGTATCTCTCTTTGGACAGTCGAAACTGAGGAAAATTTTACTGTGAGGTTCCCAGCCCTGTGGGACAGTTTCCTCGGGTCGCGCCCTTTCATTGCACCAGCGAGCGGGTTTGTTCCCTGCATAAGGCCAGCACACACAACAGTTCTGTGGACTAGGAGAATTTTTATTCCTAGCCATCATGTATGTGCTCGGGTTTCCACATGAAACTGACCTTGAGTAAATTCAAATTATGATCTCTAGTAGTTTGTAACACCTTATCTCTCACTTGCATCTCTGTCTTTGCTAAGAGTGCTCTCAGAGGCAGCTCCGTCAATGGAGGAAAATTATACAACTCGTCTTAGTACAAATTAGCCGAATCGAGAGCTGGGGTTCTTTAATCTCAGTATTCATGTGAGAATTGAAATCGAATTTCACATTTATTCATATAGATTTCATAATATAGTTTTTACTTAATTAGCTATTGTGTTTCTTTAACTCTTCAAATGTTGAATGTATAATTAATTCTAATTTCTATTTTTTCATGTTTATACTACATTAATTTTATCTTTAAATTGTCCCCTGTTCTATCACCCATGAAATAAAAATAATTGTTTTTATGGAAAATAAAGATCTATGTACATCAAATTGTCTTTAAGTGGCAGTCGAAGAATTAAGAGTTAAGTCTTAAGTTTTAAAAGGTATGCTTAAACATTAATTCAATACTTAAATACAGTGATCAATTTTGAGTTCTGTAGTTTATTGATGCCTATTGCATCTATTCCTCTTTAGCTATTGTGATGATGGTCAAACCAAGAGTCCTCCACAGGAGCTAGCTTAAATACCACCTGATAGCGTGGCTTTTAAGTTAGCTGCAATTTTGGATACAAAAGGAAGATAAGAGTTACACCCCTTGAACCATGAAAGCAATGATAATGTCTCGTATAATATATTAAGATATATTTTTAAACTCACATAATCTGGCAACCCTGAATCTGAGCTCAATGAAAATCGCTCACTGTGCCTAACTTTTCTAGGGTTTTTGAATGAGCTATGCATTCATTGAAATTGGACCAGTTAGGGCAAAAAAGTTGCTTGGACACACAAACACTTACACATACACTGTACTTTACATATAAGATGATAATTATCAAATGTGTATTTTATCAACAGGTTTATATTGTCCTTTGTATTGTAATTTTGTCCTTTTTGTCATTATGCTTTGTTTTGATTTCTGTAAAATATGTTGATGATGTTAATGTTCTTTTGAGAACTCGGGTTTATATTAAAATTATTGTTCAAATGAAGTCTGATTTGATTGCCAACAATATAATTAGGGAAACCATTGTAGTTTTATATTAATCAATTCCTTATGAAATATTACTTTGGATGTGATTAATTTAACTTTTTAGTTTACATGTACAACAGCTGCCTTTTTACAAAAAGTAAGGCAAGAATTCTATCATTATGTAATCATACTGCAGAGATAATAGTGGTGCAAATGTTTATACCTAGTTCAATTCAAATTTAATTCCTTACAGAAATTTTTTCATGTTTTTCTGAGAGAACTCCTTGCTAACTCATGCCTAATTGCCTGCTTATGAATATAATTTCAGAGGGCAAACATGTAAAGTACTATCGTAATAATCATAGTTTTGAAAATGTTGAATGTTGATACTAGCATTAATTGGTTATTAATTGATTTATTTAGAGTAACATTTAGCAGATAGCATATGTAAAGGTTACTTAATTGAGTAGTTAGCATATTTTTTATTTATTTATTTATTTTTTAGATTAGGCCATTGTATTAGTCGATAAATCACAAGTACAAGTTCATTTTGCAATGGTTGGTTTCATAAAAATAAATTAATGTAAAGGGTGGGTAGAATTTATGTATGTGTGTCCGTGCATGTGAATACATTCCGACATTTATATGTAGATGCGTTAGCGTACATAGATCTGATAGTAAGAATAGCGAATAATTTTTTATTTTATTTTTTTTTTTAGAAATGCTACTATAAGTGGTAAGTTAGACTAATTTTGGGGTAAGTGCTAGTATAGGATAGATTTGTGTTGGGTATGTGTGCAGGGTTAGTTAAAGAATTTGTATTTTTATGGGATAAGTATTTAAAATGTATAAAACGTTTGGATTAAACTATGCAAGAAAGAGAACAGCATACCGAGTTAGGAATCCGGGGAGAAGTAACTTGAATCCAAATTGGATGAAGTAAAAAGATACCAGTATGCAGGAGGTGAGCGTGAAAAGCCTTTTTTTTTTCATTGTCTGATGCTGACTTATGTATATCAATAAGAACAGTTGGACTCCTAGCCATGTCAGAATATTTCTTTTGCATTGTTGATGTGTTTAGCATGACCCTTTCAATGAGGCAGTTAGGGTTGCTGTTTGAGCCGTTATGATCCAAAACTCAAAATTAGTGATGAGGACAGTGCATTACTGAAGACCACCCTTAATACATCTAAAATGTATTATGCAACTAAGCTTATTTCCAATTTGTCCACTTACTGCATCAATCTAATTGATATAGTTTTGGATATCCATTTTACAAGAAATTTTGTATCTTCAAAATCCTGTGATTTCTCTCACCTTGGAAGGATAAATACATTTTCAATCTACTTTCTTATGGTTAAATTAACTCAAATAGTCAATTGACAAGAAAATTTTATTCTTAAATTTTGAAAAACTTGTGTAATCACAGATTCCAGTGTTACATAATGATCCACTGAATTTTTGTGTCAATATAAAAAAAAATGCAAGCATGCAAAATCATTGATAAAGAAATTGAAAATGTTATTTCACTTAAGTATTGTGTATCTCCTATATATCTGAAAGATAGAAAAGGAGAAATATTTCTGGAGAAAGTTGGTATATGATGGTATTTTTACAGTAGATAATAAGCTACCCAATATTGGTGAATGATTAATGTCTATTGTTAATATATTTAGGATCACAGGCAGGTTAGATAATATTGCTTTCCAAGTTTCCAATGTGCTCATTGGTACAACACAGTGTAGTCCATTAAATTTAGGCATGAATCGAACTTCTATGAGGATAGAATCAGTGCTTGTTTGAAGTCACTGGACTTTCTAGCGTGTATTTCTGTCATTTCAATAAGAAAACCAACTCCTAAACATATCCACATTGCAACAAGCAGAAACCAAATAACATGCCCTTGTTATACTCAAGCAGTGATAAATCTCAGCAGCAGAAGATACAGTAAATGCTTTCTAGGTCTTGAGAATTCTATCATAACAACAAATGACTTATCATTGGAAAAGATGTTTAAACTTAAATTGTTTATATTTTGATTGGTAATGTTACTTGTAAATGACCAGTCAGGTTAATATTTCAATTCAGCTATTATTTTCTGAATAATATAAAACTAATAAAATTTACAATATTTTCACTATTATTTCATCCAATTTCTGTATGACTTTAAATGATTATTAGAATTTATTATGAACATGGATCTTATATTTATAAATATTTTTAAAGATTTTATTAAATATAGTAATGATGATGGCTTGTATAAGCATTAACAGCATCATTGAATTAAATAGTTTATCATTTTCATTTAAATACCAATAGGAATTTCTAAAATCAGATCTAGTTAAGGTTTCAAATTTTTAACAGAATTTTGGATTTTTGTATTTATTTTTTAACAATACAGACAAACCTCTCATCTATGGACCCCCCCATCAATGTACTTCGAATGCAATTGACAAAATATGCAGGTAAAATAAAAAAAATCTGCAGGAAAAAAACTTCTGAATCGTCAGCGATGTATTTAAAGGTCATATTAGTTTTCAAAGTGACCACTTTGTCAGTGGTGACAGGCTTTTCAATTGTAAACAAAGATGAGTATAAGGTACGATACATTAGATTATATATACGGTATGCTCTATGTATAAAGTATTTATTGATTTATGTCATATATACATATTTATAGTATTTACGTTATGATCATAACTACTGGTAGTTACTATGGTGGTTTTGTAACTCAAAAATAATCACTTCCCATTTACAGACAATCAACTTTAGCGGACCACACCTCCCCCTATTAGTCTGTTGATGAGAGGTTTGTCTGTACATTCAAACAATATTGTATTACTATTAATTTGTTGTTGGCATTTGTTTCTTTTATCATATTTGTTAGTTTTTTTTTTTTTTTTTTTTCTAGATCTAAAATCTTGGGTGAATTTGTGTTTTGTATGTTTGTATGGAGGTTTTTACTATGTTTAAAAAGATACTAAAGTTGCTTTATGATGAATACTTTGTAATGAAGCATAGAGTTGAACTTGAAAACTGAACAAAAATAAATCCCTCTATAAACAAAGTACATTATAATATAAGAATGTACTGGCCTCAAAGCAAGTGAATTAGGAATCAATTATAAAAAAAATACTTAAGTTATATGCAAATTTAAAATTTCAAGATTCATTTTAAATAACTGATATTTTTTAATATGTTGCTGCATGTCAGGGGATAGACAGTGATAATACTGTAAACTGATGTTATCATGAAATTGAATATTTGCTCAAAAAACTTAAACCTGACTCTGACCCAGACTGTTCATTTACATATTCTCTAATATGCCTTCTTTAAAATTATGTAACTTATTAATTTAAAAATCAGTGTTTTAACCTAGAAATGAGATTTTTTTCTGCTGAATATATATTTCATTTTATATTGATCTCATAAGTTTTCAATTAGTTGCTAAAGCAACAATTTTAATTTGCTGTTAAAATTTAACATTAAAATCTAATGTTTTATTTCAGTCCAAGTAATATTCCTCTATCATCTTTCCAAGAAGTTCAGGAGTATCTCTCATCTGATGGAACATGCAAATGTGGTCTGCAGTGTCCTATACTTCTTGATAAAGTTTTTAACTTTGATATCTGTGTCATGTCTCGTCAATGGACTGTTGATGATGTGAATTGTGCAGAAGACCTTACTAAGCTGTGCAATCATAAACGGAAGATTGTTGCAATGGCAACATTACAGAATAGTCAGGAAAATATTCCAAGCATGGGAAAAAAAATAGTTACTGATAATTACACATCTGGGACAGATTTAACATCTAACTGCCATAATAGCAGCAAGACTAAAAGTAAGTATTACTGCTTGTAGCATATCTTTTTGCATTTTTATTAACAGATTGTACTTTTACTTTTATGCTTGAATTATATAATATTCAAACACTTAGAAAAACTTATAGACTGTGCTATTTCATTTTTATCTTTTGTTTAAGAAGACTGTTATTGTCCTTGAAATAATTCAGTAAATTTGTGATTTTAGTCATCTTTTACTTTGTATGAAGCTTAAGATAGTTGTTTTTAAAATATGAATTTTAATTGCAATCGAGCTTAAAATAGTTGATAGGAAGTGTTTTCAAACTTAGTTTTCTGTGTGTGTGTGTGTGTGTGTGTGTGTGTGTGTATTTTTTTAATTTCATTCAGTTTAGCTTTAAGTGTTTGAATTAATTCTTAGGTATTTTGAAGATTTGAAGTTGTGTGGCCTGAGTTTTGTTTACTGCACGCACAATAGAAATTATTTTTTTGCCTCACATTTTCCACTGACCTGAAGTGAAGCAACTATATCAAATCAATTGCTACATCTAATGCTAGAAAAGTTGGTTCAAAGTGTCACACCAGAAAATTTTTCTTGTCCGAGTCTATCTTGCTCACATAAATCTACCATTCATTTGTGCATTGAATTCTGTTGTCATATCTAGTCTGGTGCTCCTACTGTACATCTCATAATTCTTGACAAAATCTAAAGAAGGGTCTGTAATGTAATCGATCCTGATTAGGCATCTCAACTTCAGTCACTTTCTCACTAACATGATGTAGCTTCCCTCTGTCTCTTCTACAAATATTTTCATGGCAACTACTCTGATGAGCTTTTCCCCTGGTACTCCGACTACATGAATTTAAGTGTGTTACTAGATTGGTAACTATTTTACTGTTGAACTAGTTAGATGTAACCGCCACTTCTATTCTAGTTTCTTTTCTCACACTTCAATTCCCTCCTGACTTTTTGTTTCCCTGATAATTATAATCTTCAAAAATTTAAATGCAATGTCAATCATCATCATGTCTTTTTGAACCCCCATTCTTTTTTGTCCTTTCCTCAATCATCTTCTCAGTTTCTTTCACTCCCTGTAACCTTCTGCATTCTAGTGACATTTTTGCCTTACTAGGAGTAAAATGATTAAAAAATAGTGGGTGTGTACTTTCTTTCTATGTGCCGTGTCATTTCAGTACATAGGCGATCATAGCTCTCCAACTCCCTCTATCCCTTGCAGCTCTCAACAAGTTCCTTCCCTCTGCCACATTCTCCAGACCATGTTCTCTCATCCACTTTCTTAAGTCCACTAGGTATGTCGTGTTGTTTTCCCTTGTCTCTCTTTCCCTCTATTTGACCCTTAGTATCAGATTCTCTAGGCCCACCTTCCTCAGTATGTATTTCAGGAACTTCATCTGCCTCTTCCTGATGTTAAGTATAAGCCTCTTCCTTGTTTGCATCCTCTCTAAGACCTCATCATTGCTCATACGCTCGGTCCATGATATACTTAGCATCCTTCTGTAGACCCACATCTCCGTCACCTTGAGTCTCTTCATCATCGTTGAGGAAATTGTCCAACATTTGCTGCTATAAAGGACAGATGTCATGTAACAGTTCAGTATTCTTTTCTTTGTTACCAAAGAAATCCTCCTGTCTCGCAATACTCTGCCCAGCTTTTGAAATGCGTCCTTGGCCATCCCAATACATCTACAGATCTCAGTGTCGCATTTACCATCCTCTGTCAGAACATTCCCAGATATTTAAACTTCTGAGTCTGCTTGATTCTAGTGTTCCTGACCTGCAAATTGCATTTCAGGTTCATCCTTTTACTGATGACCATGCATTCTGTTTTCTTGTAGTTTATGCTTGGTCTCTTCTTCACACTCAGATTTTGTAATTTTTCTGTGTCTGCTATCAGTACTGTGTCGTCTACATATCTTATGTTGTTAAGATTGTGGCCACCAATGCTAAATCCTGGTAGGGTTTTGATTTCTCTCAGAATTGCCTCACGGTATAGGTTGAACAGGTCGGGTGAGAAGACGCATCCTTGCCTTACACCCCTTTCTATTTTTTGTATATTCACTGAACTCCTCCTCTTTGCGCATGCATGTTGTTTGCTGCTAGTTTAGGTTCTTGATTATTCTGATATCTTTCCCCAAATATATAAAGATTGCTGAGCAGTTCCAGCAGATCCTAGTGGCATACTTTTGTCAAAGGCCTTTGCATAGTCTGTGAAACATAGATACATGAACTCCTGCATTTGTATTGATTTTTCTGATAACATTCTGAGCATGAGTATTGCGTTTCTTGTTCCTGTGACTTTAATGAACCTGCACTGTTCTCGTCCTATCTCGGGCCTGATTCTGCTGCACACTGTATTCATCAGAATATGGATGATGAGTTTTGTTATGTGGCTCATTAGGCTGATTGTTCAGTGGAGTTCGCATTCATTTGCACCTGGTTTCTTAGGCATTGCTATGAAGATAGATCTGCTGAGGTCTTCCGCTATATCCCCAGTGTTGTAGATATCATTTGTTATTTCGGTGATTTTGTCGATGCCAAAGTCAGCATTTCCATTACAATTCCGTCTGGCCCAGCTGCCTCACTTCTGCTCAGTTTGGTCAGTGCTACTTTTACTTTAGTTTTCAGAATTCTAGGTCCATCAATAGTTATTGCTCATTGTTCTCTTTCATTGTGGAAGAGTTCTCCAATATACTCGCTCCAGTGTTGAAGTATTTTTTCCTCCAAAATTTGATTTGCTAACCAAGTTAGTTGACATTGCCTGTTAAATCCTATTTTAAATCAGACTTGTGTCATTGATGGATATTAGTTTTAATCTTTCTTTTTAATGATACATTTTAAAAATGAATAAACTACTTACTTATTTATTGTACAAAACTGTCACACTGGAATCACTTTTGCCTTGGCTGTTGTTTTTATGCATTTTCTTAAAAAACATTAAACAGAATTAAAAATATATCCAGTTTATGTATTCATTTTATTTTGTAACAAGAATTACAAAATAAAAGCAAACTGGATATATTTTTAATTCTTTAAATTTCACATTTTTATGTTTGTCCATAAAATATTAAGATAACATTTTTTTTCAGTGTCCAGTTTTTCTTTTAATGGTTATTCATTTCATTTACATTCTTGGTTGACAATATTTTTTCTAATTCTCTAGATTTAGTGATTAAATTGAAAAGTTTTTTACATTTTCTTTAAAAAAAGAAACTGGATACATGTTATAAAATAGAAAATGAACTGGAAATGTTTTCTTAACTTTGGTGCTTGGGTCTATAAAATAATTGAAATATAATTAGGTAATTTTAAAAATGTAATCAGTTTCCTTTTTTATGATTATTTGTTGACTAATTCTAGGGATTAGGTTCTAATATTTTTGACATTAAAATGAAATTTTTAGATCTTATAAAAAAAATGGATACCTTTTATAGTTCAACTTTTGCAAACTTGCATTGTCTTTTTGTAATTTTTTTTCTCTTTAAGCCATTATCATAACATGGGTTATGGAAGATAATTTTTTTTTTTTTTTAAGCAGTTATCCGTTCATATTCTTTTTTTTTTATGTATTAGAAATTTAATCTTGTGTTCAGTGGATGATGAACTCAGTGACCTGAGAAGTAGTTTTCTTTTAAGTGGGAGAAGCAACCTGAAGAAGACCCCAGATTACTTGAAATGTAAGCTGATAAAGTAAAATGATGAAGGGAATAGACATAGTGATATAACTTTTAATGTAATCTTCACCTCTAAAGGAATAAAACAAGGAAGAAATGGCACTCAGTGAATCTGAGTATTCAAACAACTCTAGCAATTTTTATGAAGACCCACTTCAAATGCATTTCAATTATGAGTGCTAAGGCCAATGGGTTGCAGTATATTATTACTCAGATTTTTACATTGATATTACATCTTTGTCTAGTGCTATAATCAAAATTTTAATTACAACCATCGGTAAAAATTATTTTTTAGCATCTTTGTTGGATGATATTGGACAAGTGGTGTTAACATTTGTCTTTAGATGGGACTTGATATGATACCACTTTCAAATGATGATAGGATATGGAGTGTTCCAGGAATATTGGCTATAGTAGAGACTTATAAACAAATTCAGACTGCAAATCACTATTAGAAGAGGAAATGCAGGAGGACCATTCCAGATGACCAGATAATCTTTTTCATAAATTTCAATAAATGTATTCTTATTCATTTCATTTTTTTTTATTTTGAAGATAAAGGCATTTAAAGCTGTACTGAAAACATTTGTTTATAGGATTGACCAATGATTCATTTCATGAAACAAATTTCTAAGTTTAGTAGTTATACCTTTTTGACAAGTTAATAATTGCCTAATTTCACAAAATTTGCCAAAATTAGATACATCTATGACAAAAGGTATTCATATTACAGAGAAAAGAGCTGTATTATGCCTGTATTAAAGGTTTTTAGATATATTGAAAAGAAAATTTTAGTTTGATATATCTAATTTGAGAAATGTTTTTTATTTTTTTAACTGTTGACCATCTCATGGAAGCCTAGCTTGTGAATTTCTACTATTACATAAGACATATTACAATCTCATCTTCAAAGAAAAACAACAGTTGTTCAAAAATGAATTATTTTTTGACAGCTCTATTTGTTGTAATCTCCTTATTAGTATAGTATTTTAAACACTAATTATCTATCATGGTCTGAATAAAGACTAACAAACTCTAATTCAACTGACAAAATGAAGATTTTTCTACCTCACACTACATTTTCATCATTCACAAGCATTAGTGATTACTACCCAGGTACTTGAAATGTATTCTTAGTTTCTCAATATATTGTTGTGCCTCTTGTTTCAAGTTTGAATTTGTCTACTTTGGTTGTACTGTTTAAAAAGCATAACTATCTATTACTTACTGCTCCTCCATTCAGCTCTCTGACATATAATTGTGCTGGTCAATAAAATTTTTCATTAGTTCTTTTCTATAATGTAATAATGAACTGGAGTTTAAACGTACCTGTAAATGTCATTTTCTGACTTTGTTGTGATAGTTTGGCAAAGTGTTTTCTGTTCCTATTCAGAGAAAATATGTGCTACTATATGACCATTTTAGTTTTTGCATTGTCTTTGAAATTAACTACACTTTATCTCCATTTAGTTAAGTATCTGTTTCAGTATTCATATCTAATATTGTCTTTGTATTTTTGTGCCCTGAACATGATCAAAATTATGACTTTCTCTCTTTGAAATGAAAATGGCTATCACTATTTATCCATATTTTAATGTTAAGAATTACTGTAATCTGGAAAAACTGTTATTGTACAGATTTTAGTGGGTTTATTTGAATAAGGATTCATTTGAAGCAACTGCTTTTCCTGGGCAAGGACATTGGGCATTTTTTTTTTTTTTTGTTTTTTTTTTTTAATTATCTACATGAAATTGCCCATTGCCATTTTGTGCTTGCAATGAAGCAAATGCTCATAGAACTGAAATTAGAACTTCTTTCACATGCACCATATTCTCCAGACATTGTCTACTTCAAAATATCACTTATTAAAAATTATTCAAAGAATTCATCAAGTAAAAATTGGAATGGTTCTTTTATGATGGAATTCACAATTAGCTAGAAATATGTTGATAACTGAATAATAATTCTATGAATAAAAAGTTTTTCTTATTTAAATTTTGGAAACTTTTATATCAACCTAATATTTTAACTAAATCCCAATAATCTGTGATGTACTTGTCATAACTATGATAATACAATTTTAAACTGATTTAGTTAAATTTCACTTCAAAAGAAATTGACAAATCACTTGAAGGAAATTGACAAATCACTTGAAGGAAAGTTCTCATATAAAGTGTTTAGTATTACAAATGTTTATAGTTTAACCATTGATACCTTTAATGATCATTTTAGGTTTAAGTGATCTAATTTGCTTATAGAGTTAACTGTTTTCACTGATTTTTTTTCACACTTGCAAACAGCCAAAATATCAAAACACAAATTGCATCACTCTTTTAGCTACTAGACCTATCACTTTGTCATCATATATTAAAATATCCATGATTAATCAACCTACTGTGTTCTCTTACTCCAACTCACTATTTTTTCTAGTGTAAGAACTAAAACAAAATTGAAAACTAAACTAGAATTGAAATGTAAAATAATTGGTTCTAATGCACTCTCTGTTAGAAAGCAAATGTAAGAAAATACAAAATTTAATTAAATTTTAGTTTTATTCAATATAAGAAATTGAATACTGAATAAAAATGTAATTGCTTTCATTATGTTAAGCTATGATGCATTCTTTGCTATTCATTGATTTATAAACTTCAAGAAGAAATTTATTTTTTATTTATTTATTTTTTAAATCAGTGTCACCCCAAACAAGTCGGTACAGCCACTAACATGCAAGGGGTTACAGGATGTGAAGGAATTAGGAACAGAAACATTAGTAATGAGTAGAAAGAGAAAACAGTGATCGATATTGCATTTAAATTTTTGCAAATTAAAGTTGGCTGGATGTAGCCGGAAAGAACTTCCACAAGTGAGAAATGTGAGAAAAACTGTTATCATAGAAGTTACAGCTACATCTAGCTAGCTCAACTGTAAATAGATCTTGCTGCCAGTCGAGTATTGCACTTAAATTCATAAAATCTAGGTACCATAGTGAAGAGCTCATACAAACAATTATGAAAGTATTTCTAAAAAAGGCAGAGAGGCAACCTTATGGCAGTGAGCAAGTGACTAAAGCTGAGCTGCCAGATCAGGACCAATAATATTGCTGATCTTTCTTTGGATCTTATCAAGGAGCTCCAGGTAAATAGTAGGGGCACCAGACCATATATGGCAGCAATATTCTAAGCATGGACAAATGGTAGAATGCAAGATAGATTCTGGAGAGAAGAATTGTCTTGCCCAACAGTGAACCAACTTTCTTAGCAGCTAACCTAGCAATGGATTCAATATAGTCTTTCCACTTTATGTCAGCTGAGAATGTTAGCCCAAGAAGGCACAATGTGTCACTTTCCTGGAGGACAGAATCAACCATGCTGATGGAAGGCAGAGAGGAGACCCTCAAATGATTAATAGTTTAGTTTTGGAGGTATTAAAATTCACAAGCCATCTTTTGCCCCAGTTAACAAAAGTCTTGGGATTTTGTACATCAGCTGCCATTTTGACCTTGTCAGACTGATCAGCCTTACTATTGAGGCAGGAGTAAATGGTAGTGTCATCAGTATAGATGCCAAGTTGAGAACTGATGTTCTCAGGAAGGTTGTTAATGAAGATTAAAATCAGCATAGGACCAAGGATTGAGCCCTGGGGGACATCTGTTTTAGTACAGAAGGATGTTGATGAGTGGCCATTCGGGACAACTTTCATTTCACTATTTGATGGGAATGACTGGATCAGCTCAAAAATATGCCCAGAGATACTGACTTTTCAGTTTGTGGAGAAAACCTGAGCATCACTGTTTTTATCTAGAGCATGATAGACTCTTTCCGCAATTATTGTTAGTACATCAGCAGTTGACCTGGAGAAACAAAAGCCATATTACTTGTCCGAGAAAAGGCTCTGTGATGAGAGATGATGAACCAATTCAGCATTTGATTAGGGCCGCTAGGAATTTCCCCAAAAAGAGGTAGAAGGTTAATAGGCCGATAGTTGGATGAGTCAGATGGTTCACCAGAGTTCTTAAAAACTGGAACAATGACAATGACTTCCAGCAGACAGGAAAGCAGGAGGTAATTAGGCAATAAAATACATACATCTGTTGAATTGTTTATGTTTTTTTAATATACAAATTCCTTCTGTATTATAGAGAAACGTTTCAGATAAAAGATAATTTTTAAAATTCAACATTTTAAAGTAATGTAAAATATTTTCTGTTTGAATTTGAGATGAATGATTTTTCTGAGATGAGGTATTATGTACACTATTTACATTATTTGGACTATTGTCCCCATCTTTGTTGCCATATTTATCACAACGTTTCGGCCATTGTACGCTCCAGCCTTCTTCAGGTGCTTGGAATGTTGAACTGAACTGTTTATTTTACTTGCTGGGGTAGACTGTTCTAGTTCCACATACCATGTCTAATGGATGTCAGTTATCAGTTATCTCCTGTTAATTCACCTCTGCAAGTTCTCCACTGCCTTAACCAGGACAAACTTCAAAAGCTAGACGACACTTCGCAGATACCTCTCCAGAGTAAGACCCCTCCCTCCAGAGGAGAACATAACGAAAGACTGTGTGTACACCATTCTGTGCAGCTGCGGAAAGAAATATAAAGGGGAGGCAGGCCGCCCCTTTAAGGTAAGGCTTCAAGAACACCGAAAATCTGTAACACGAAGGGAAGTGAAAAAATCAGGCGTGGCTGGCTACATATGGAGAGAAAAGGGAGATCACCGCCCTCTGTAGGATCAGGTTGAAATCAGAGACAAAGAACATCATTGGAAAATTTGGAAAATTAAGGAATCAGCATATATGCTAGGCCACAAAAATCTCCTGAGCCGACCAAGCATAGAAATGAATACAATATGGGAACCAGTAATAAGGAGTGCCAGAAGAGAAAAGCAACATGCAATGAAAACAGCAAAAATTGAAATATGAGCACTGGTAAAAATGGTTGCTGAAGTTATTAAGTTTATAAGTCCCAGAAATTCATACACAGATGTCCTTAAGGACACAGTGGATAAAGGCGTTAGATCCAGTGACAGGATCCAAAGAGTTGTGTGTTTAATACCTGGTTAAGGCAGTGGAGAACTTGCAGAAAACTGACATCCATTAGACATGGAAATTAACAGGAAATAACTGATAACTGACATCATGGAATTAGAACAGTCTACCCCAGCAAGCTAAATAAAGGGTTCAGTTTGACATTCCAACTACCTGTAGAAGGCTGGAGTGTACAACAACCAAAACATTGTGATAAATGTGGCAACAAAGATGCGGACAATAAATAGTCCAAATAATGTAAATAGTGAAGGATTATCATAATTTATACACTGATCTATTTAAACTCATTTTCGTAATATCTTGTCTTTCATCCATAATTAATGCAAAGAAATGCAACTTCAACATTTCAGAAGCTATTTTTTGATTGATTGCAGTTGCCATGAGAGAAAGAAATTTGTTCTGGATGTTATGATATAAATACTTTGCATTCTGTGGACCCTTCGTCAAATTCATGCCCTGTTTGGGAAATCTGTTGCAGTGCAGTAAGCCATAAAATAGACACCAAAAACATTTAAATAGTATTTATTTTCACAAACTAGTTTAGTGTGAGCTCCATTGGCCACAGAGAACACAGATTCATTTTTTCTTGAAACTTTCAGTAATCACTCTATATCGAAGCAGCCACAATGTAAAACTGAGACTTATGATGAGAAGCCAAGGCACCATGATGACAGCTAGTATGCTTCCAATCTGGCTTTCTTAAAATTGCACTTAAAAATATATATATATACATATATATATATGTAATAGACAAACCTAGAGGATTTTAACATTTATTTGTTTAAACTTTTTAATTTTAATTATTTTACACTACTAATAAAATGTTTTAGAAATGCCCTACTTTTGTTTATTTTACTCAGTGAAGAAATTTTTATGACCTTGTAATTCACTGCATATATGACATTTTTACAACCTTGAAATTTGTCCAAAAGAAAATGAAAAATATAATCATAAATTTCATGGCAAAACAAAAATCCTGATGATTCAAAATAAAAATAAGAGCAAAAGTAAATTTTTATTTATTTATTTTAAGAGTAAATTCTGGAAGCTTGGCTGAAGCTATGAGCCAGGGTGGTTCTCAGGCTTGCCCTGACCTGGTTCTGCCAGTACATAAAAGCTTTAACTGCTGAAGTAAAATTCAGAATTCAGTATATTATTCCAATCCATGAATCAAAAATATTTGTTCTGCATGTTGTAAACCTGGACATAAAAGCACCTAGTGCAGAAGCAAAAAAATGCACTTTGTGATAGCTTTATGATGCTTAAAGATTCCAAAATGATCAAAAGCTTTGCCTACAAAGGCTACTGGTTTGGATAAAATTCCTGTGGTTGTTCTTAAGAACCATAACACATAGCTATCCCCAATCATAAGTGGTTTAATTGCTGCGTGAAGAAAAAATTTTTTCCCAAGACAATATAAGATGTTTTCAAGAATATAGATGGGTCTTCATCTCAATATCAACCCCATTAGCTTTCTCAGTGTCAAAGGCCTTTGATAAGGTGTGGCACAGAGGGTTGCTACATAAACTCTCCAACTATGGTATCTCTGGAAGAGTCTTTGCAATTATCAAGTCCTTCTTATCAGGTATTTCCTTGAATATCGTTGTCTTCTGAAGCCCATCAAATCATGGCAAGCATCATCTCAAAGCTCTCCCGTTGGTCCTACCCTTCTTTCTTTTTTATATTAATGATCTGCTTAAGAACATTCTCAGATCATTAGTAAATATATATGCAGACTATATCATTTATGGGTGCACCTTCAAAAATCTAGATGGCCATAGCTTGGTAGCTGATCTCTCTAACAGCCCAATGGGAGAAAAACTGTCTTGTAACATTCAATACAAAAACCAAGCTTGTAATTTTTTGTCATCACTGAGCAAACCCTGAATTCTTTCCGGTCAAGATGAATGACCTCATATATGAGTCCTCGATAAAGGTGCTTGAAAAATTGTCAGCTCCTTATTCTGCACTAAAATGAACCTGACTTAAACCTGCCATGCTATATCTTTACAGATATTGTCAGATTAGATCAAAAAATGGAGTATTGCTGACATATCTGGGTTGAGCGACCCAATCCTGTCTTTCCGGCCTCGACAGAGTTAAAAATTGTTTACATGACTGTGTGGGTGATGAATTATTTTCTGCCTTCCAGCTCCTTCTCACAGATGAAACATTGCAAGCCTATTACTACTCTATTACTATTTTCATAGTAAATGTTCTGATTAGTTACATTCCTTAGTTCCACCAATCTAGACTTTTAAAGCTAGGATCCACCATGCTACATAAAAAGGGTAGAATTATCCTCATTCTATTTTTATTCCATTGATAAGTTCCTTTTGGATAGTTTTTTTCCCAAGAGTTTCTGCTTTGTGGAACAGTCCAGCGAGGATGCTTCCCTGATCACTACAACGTTAACCATTTCAAGTCTAGGGGCAACAGTTATCTTATATATCCTCATAATCTACACTTCACAACTCTTCTTACATCCATAAAACAACTTCATTCAGTAACCCTCTACTTTGAATGGCTCTTGAGCCTTGTATTGGATGAAAAATAGTGTAAAAGAAATTGTAGACAGTGGAAACAGTTTTATTTTATTAAATCTTATGGAGTTTTCTCCTTTCTGTTTATAGTACCTCAGTTGCTTTCTTACCTCTAACATTTTGTAATTTCATAATTTTTTGAGAAAAAAATTAGATGTTCTCTTTCAGCCAGTTCTAAAATATTCTTTTAAATTTTCTCTCCTGCTACTTTCTCCCTGCTTAATTCTTTCCCTACGCTTTCCAGTAATCAATTATATGGCTTTAGATTGATGATAGTTTATCTCCCCCTTTGACCATCTTGTTGGTCATCTTAAACACAACTTTGATAGTACACAAGTTCATTCTGCTAGGTTGATTATTTGAGGGGGAACAGAAGAGTAAATGAGTGTATGGGAGGTTTTTGAAGACCAAGCAATAACAAAATGGCCATTGATTATTTTCAGGTGCTGGTCCATATTAATATTTGGGTTAAGGGGAGTCAGTTCTGGTCTGCTCTTAGAGAGGGACTGACTCATCTGCTGTGTGGTTCTGATACCATCTGTTTGTATTGCCAGCCACATGTCTGGATGTGTATATGGGCAAGGAATTGGTAGGGGAAAGTGCCAATCCAGCAAAATTTATCTCAAGTGTCACCTACCTATTTACCCAGACAAAGCCTTGGATAAAACATTTAAATATAATATTGGAAACAGGGTTCACATTCTCATATCTTGATATGGTGGCCTTTGGTATCTTATAAGAATATTCTTTTAAATTACCTAAATTTAATGTCTTTTATAAATAAGACATATTAAGAACACTATTGTCTTAAGAAGAAAAAATCAGATCAAATGTATATGAAGGAACTAGGAAAAAATGTCTTGTTGAGTCACCCATTGAGCTCAGGTTTGATTGTTGGGACTGTTATACATGCTTACGGTAGTCTGAATGTAGAAATCCAACGTAGTAAGTAATTTATTCAGTGAAACAGCACCAATGTCTAGTAGCAGCTATTCAGGAATTCTTAAGGTCTTCCATATCAGAGGTTGGCAGTGGATATTTGGAGAGAGTAGGAAAGTGTAGTTCTTCAGGTCTTTCATCTGACAGGTTAGCAGTGGATATTCTGACAAGAAAAAAACCCAAAATGGCCGCCTTTATACACATCGGATTGAATATTCCAAGTCTTCTGATTGATTAACCTTCTATTGGTAAACTATAAAATGAGTCAGCTCATTTTGGTTGGCTCACTAGTTAATGTATCCAAAAATTGTAACACCCCTCCATTTTTGGGTACATTATGGAATCTTCTTTCAAAATATTAGTAAAGTCTATTTATATGGAACATATACTTTAGTATTAATAAAAGGAATTTTTTATTTATTTATTTTTTAGCATTCATCAAATAATTATTTTTTTCTCTTAATATTCATAAAATGATTTTTTTTTTTTTTTTTAAATGAAAAATTAATATCCCCCAAAATTAGTTATATCATTTGTTCACTGTTAAGTACTTTACGTTAATAAACATTAACAACAATATTATAAATTTAGGCTGTGATCGCAACAAAAAAGTGAAAAAAGTTGTTAGTTTACCCATAGCTGGGACCCATTAAAACAGACACTACCACTCCAGGTCAGAGTGATTCTGAGAGTCATTCAAGAGGAGGATTGGACTATTTACGTTTATACCCCAATATAAGACAGTAACTAATGGATGCAGTTTTACGTCTTACCCAGGACTATAGGAGAACCTTATAAGTCAGTACCAAATATGAGAGGAATGAAAGCCTGTAATTTCAATTTTGTAATTGGCTTCGTAAACAAATCCGACACGTTATTTTCCGATTGAACATATTCAATTTGTACTGTTTTCTTTTGTACCTGATCTTTAACAAATTGATATTTAATATCAATATGCTTTGATCTTTGATCTATTATAGGATTTTTAGCCAAAGCAATATTGGCCTGATTATCACAGAAAATAGTTATAGGCTCACTTATTATTAGTGTTTTAATAGTTTTTATTAGTAATTTAAGAAAAATAGCCTCTTGTGTTGCTTGCGACAATGCAACATATTCTGCTTTGCAGGTCGAAAGAGAAATCATCCCCTGTTTCTTAGATTGCCAGGTAATTATTGGATTATCTTTTGCCAATCTAAAGCAATATCCTGTGATACTCTTACGATCTGGTGAATTTGCCCAATCAGCATCACAAAATCCTTCCAATTGTAGTGGGTTTTTTGATTGTCGAAATACTAGGCACTGATTCTTAGTTCCCTTTAAATAACGTAATACTTGCTTAGCTCTTGTTAAATGCACAGTCCTTGGTTTATTTAAGTTTTGAGACAACTTGTCATGACATAAATAAGACTTCGTATCAACATTCTGTATTCTTTCTCACATGCCGCTATACCATCTTCATTATTCATAATTGTGTTTAAATCTATTTCACTTGGAGTAGTCCGCGTTTTACAATTTTGCATGTTGAATTTTGATAAGAGTTTGTCGATGTACATGGATTGATTCATTGTAATAGTGTTATCCTTAAATTCGAACTGTATACCAAGAAACCATGATAGTCGACCCAAGTTGGTCGTTTTAAACCTTATATTTAAGGAATTTTTTATTTTTTTATTTTTTTTGTTGCTTTACATTTTGAAGCAATTAACATATCGTTGACCCAAATAATCAGAATTGCTAATATTTCATTATTAAATGTCCTTGTGTACAGGCATGGGTCTACTGGGGAGGGTTCAAAAAGTTGTTCAATTAAATAGGAATGTAGTAATTTATTCCACGTTCTTCCGCTTTGCTTCAGCCCATATAGTGACTTTTTGAGTTTGCGTACATGATTGTCACCTTTTTCAAAACCTTCTGGCGGTTTTATGTATATTTCATAGTCAATCGAAGCATTCAAATATGCTCCTTTGACATCCATATGGTGTATATCCATGCCATAATGCGCAGCCATTTGCGTTAAAATTCTTATTGTTGTCATGTTTGTTGTTGGACTGAATGTTTCTACATAATCTTCCCCGTATATCTGCGAAAATCCTTTAGCTACAAAACAAGCCTTATACACTGGCGAGCCATCCTCCATTTGTTTTACAGTATAAACCCAATGGCTGCCGATAATATTTTTATCATCTGGGGCTTTTTTCAATTCAAAAGTATCATTTGATACTAAAGATTCCATTTCTTTTTGCATGGCGGCTATCTATCATTTGGAATTATCAGAATTTATGGCTTCTTGATAGTTCTTTGGGATACATTGCACCGAATAGCAACAGTCAATATCACAGATATTACATTGATCCATTCCAAAATAGTCTGGCTTTCTTCTAATTCTGGTCAGATAATGCAGAATTTGTCCCCCTCATTAGTTGTATTTTCTTCTAATTCAAGGTTTGCGTCTGATTTTTCCTCATCTGTATCGTCTGATATAACACCTTCCTCTAATTGTGGATTCTGAATGGGTTTTCTATTTATAGACCTTTTCTCATAATTAGGCCATACTGGTTCGTGTGGGACCAGCTCCTCACAATTAATATTTTTTTTTCTTCAGGATCCTTTACTTGCTCAAAGAATGTGTAAATCTTTATTATTTTACTTTCTGGGAAATAAATCATATAGGCTGGACTTGCTTTGTCATAGCCAATAAATATGCCTCGTTCACTTTTTGGATCAAGTTTTGCTCTGTGGTCGACATATGTGTAGCAAATTGTACCAAAAATATGCATACAACTTATGTTGGGTTTGTAATTCGTATAAGCCTCGTAGGGAGTCTTTTTAATGTTACTATTATAGCAACGGTTTCTTATATATACGGCGGTATTTAATGCATAGACCCACAGATTTTTGGGTAACTTAGATTCTATTAGCAAATCTAGCCATTTTGAAAAGTGTCTGCCAACTACGTTCAGCGATTCCGTTCTGGTGCAGCGAGTAGGAACTGGTCTTCTCATGTTTAATGCCTTCATTTATTAGGAGGTTTTCGTAATCATCAGAAGTAAATTCTCCACCATTATCTGTTCTAATTATTTTCACTTTTCCATAAGGTGAAATATCAGATAAATACATTCTTGTAGCTTGTAAGGTATCAGATTTGTTTTTCAGAAAATATATCATAATAAGTCCTGAATATTCGTCAACAAAGTTTAATACATATGCATAAGTGCCTATACCCATTGGTAAAATTGGACCTGCTAAGTTGCAATAAACTCTGAACAAGATATCTGTTGATTTTGGGATTCGATCCCTATTTCTATACTTTGTCAATTTTCCTTTAATACATGTGTTACAATGTTGTAA
Source organism: Acanthosepion esculentum (assembly GCA_964036315.1). NCBI lineage: Eukaryota > Metazoa > Mollusca > Cephalopoda > Sepiida > Sepiidae > Acanthosepion > Acanthosepion esculentum. The sequence goes on along the minus strand of CAXIWW010000135.1, from coordinate 21,522 downwards.
GTCCTTTGAAGATGTAATTTTCATTCCAGTAACATGTTCTTGTAATTTTTTAACATCCGAATTATTACAGTGGCCTAATATTTTATGCCAAGTAGTTAAGTCGTGGGTGGCTGTTTTCACAGATTTAATACTTTTCAAATAATATAAATGTCCATTTTGTTGTATATTAAATTCAGTTCCGTCTGGGTATATTAACTTTGAATTGTCTCAGTGAAAATTAACTTTAACACCAGGCTGAATCGAGAAAATATTTTGTTTAAATTTAGGGATATATAAAGCCCTTTTTAATAAACATTTACAAATATTTCCATTAGTATCTTGTAAATAAATACAGGCATCGCCTCTTTTTAAAACTAAATTGTTAGCTCTAGTTCTGTCAGGCAACTCTATAAAATGTTTATCAGTTTCGAAATAGGGGTCAAAATTAATAAATTTTGTTTTATCCATAATTACATGATTTGTCGCACCCGTATCGACTAGGTAAGAATTATTATTATTGGGTATAGTATCCAACTCAAACGAAAAGGCGTATGTTCGCTCATTCGAGAAAGGTTTTACATTTTTACAAAAATCACTCCTTTTATAAAATTGACATTTCACACGTATATGCCCGACTTTACCACAACAAAAGCAGATGATATTTGATTTTCTATCATTATTATTATTCCTGCTGTTGTTGTTGTTTTTAGGCCCCCTATTTTTAATATCATAATTCCTGGTCTGGTAGGTTGGAGGGGTTACTTTTCTGAATTTTTTAAATGACGTCTTTCGTTGCATTATGTTTTTTCCTTGATTGGGGGGGGGGTGCACATTTTTTCAATTTCTTCATAACTATGTAACGCAACTTTAAACTCAGTGAAAGTTAGACTTTTATCTTTTTGAGTTATGACTGTTGTGAATGGTTTAAATGTCAGTGGTAATCCCTTTAAAACCATGGCTATTAGCAGGCCATCTGAAATAGTCTCACCGGCCATTTTTAAGGCATTTGTGACATTCTCAGCCTGCATAATATAATCTGTTACGGATCCATTCTCGCGTCTCCTTAATGCGGTTAGTTCAGTATATAAAGCAATAATTTTAGGCTTACCTTTTGGTAAGTGGTGTTCACGCAATATCTGTAGCGCTCGGTGTCCATTGTCCTTGGCTTCTTGTATTATTAAAGACAAACTTGTATTAATTCAGCGAAGACGATCGCATTTCTTTCCATAAAATCATCGTCTTCCTTCTGGTCATCTTGGCAAAGGATGATATCATGAAGTTTTTGTATTCTAAGGTAGCCTAAGAATTTAATTTCCCACAATTCATACCTGGATTCATTTCCGTCAAAATACAGTCATAATCTGCGCTCATAACCTATGTTATACATGCTCACAGTAGTCTGAATGTAGAAATCCAACGTAGTAAGTAATTTATTCAATGAAACAGCACCAATGTCTAGTAGCAGCTATTCAGGAATTCTTAAGATCTTCCGTATCAGAGGTTGGCAGTGGATATTCGGAGAGAGTAGGAAGGCGTAGTTCTTCAGGTCTTTCATCTGACAGGTTAGCAGTGGATATTCCGATAAGAAAAAAACCCAAAATGGCCGCCTTTATACACATCAGATTGAATATTCCAAGTCTTCTGATTGGTTAACCTTCTATTGGTAAACTATAAAATGAGTCAGCTCATTTTGGTTGGCTCACTAGTTAATGTATCCAAAAATTGTAGCAGGGACCAGGAGAAAAGTGAGTTTGCAAAGCTAAGTAAATTAATAAAATAATTACCCTTCAAATCAAGGTATTATTTCTAAAAAATTATTTCTATTCCACTCTGAGTTATTTTGCTCCATATAGACCTTATTCTATGGCTGAACAGAAATACTTAAAACGTAAAAGTGCAAAATTTTAACTAATGTTGTAGCTCCTTTTCTGAGCAAACTAAGAAATAACCAAACTATCTTTTTGTTACAAATAACGTTTAATATGTGTAATATAATAATAAAAAAAAATTTGTCATAGATGCAATGCCACATGGGGATTCTCCCTACTATTGATCTTGCTATGTAAAGATCAGAAATTGTTAATAACTTAAAATTGGTTAATTTTTAGCCCTTTTTTTTAAATAGCAATTTTGGATTCCTTGGGCCAAAAAACTTTTCTGAGCCAATTTAAAAGATGCTGAATATTAAAGAAATAAGGAACTTTATGAAAAGTAAACTACACATGTGGCCTAAATAGCAGATGAAATTCGGTTCACATGGATTATGCAAACATTAATGTAGTAGGACTTTATTAGCAGATTCTTTTTCAGGCTGGCTTGACGTTATTCATGTTTCTACTGTAAAACAAATTTCTAGAGTCATATTCTCTAGAAATAGAGTACCAAAAACCCTGGTATCTCACAATGCTCTGGAATTTTATGACGAAGGATTTGTTGCTAAGAAAGATAGGATGTACACCTTATAAGATCCCTCTATATCAACACCTATTGAATGGGATAGTGGAAAAAAATGGTGCAAACTAGAAAGGTGGGCCTAAAGGCATATTTGTAACAAAAAGAAAAAGTAGAAATTTTCCTACCGAAACTGCTTTTAAGTTACTGCACACTGGAAGGTTAGAGAGCCCATCTGCTTCCATAGGTAAGTAAATCAGAGCTCCTTTAACTATGTCATATTCTGCTGATGAAAAAATGTGGTAAAAAAAAGAATAAGGAATCAATTCCTGAAAAGGCAAATTTCATAATGCATAAAGGAAACAACACTACTGTAATAAGAAGAAATGGGGGTAGCATATTTGCCCATGCAGATCAAATAAGTCATGAGACAAATACGAGACGTGAAATAATGAAGAAATGTCTACTGATATTTCAAATGATGATTTTGTCAAACAAAACCCACCTTTTACAGGATGAAATGTCTGACATTGAATTTATGGATAATAAACATAGGCAAAATGAATACTCTGAAACTTTAGAATAGTCAATAAATGAAGATAAGGTGAGATGGAACAAAATCTCCATTAGGGGATTTTGTTCCATCTCATTTTGTCTTCATTCATCTGGAGATAGTAGATATAATGTTGAGGGTTTACATGTGAAAAACCATCATAAAATTGTATATGATGTGTTAACAGTAAAACGAAGCATATTTCATCTTTTCAGGCCCAAACTGACTTTGCTTGTCTGCAAGCCACTATTTTCATGTTGATAGCATACTAAAGGACATATAGCAAGATATCTTGCTATGTATCCTTTTATTGCTAGCCAACTTGGAAACACTTGTCACTTATAGTTAGGGATTAATAATTAGTTACAAAACCTTTGGCCAGTTATATCCTTTTACATAAAACAGCAGTCAATATCTTTTTTTATACAATTAACCAACAAAGAGAAGTATTCATCTAATTACAGTTGAGTCTAACCCATACTTTTAGCAAACCATATACACTAGGTTGATAAATCATAATTGTCTAGATTATTTAAGCTATTATCAGTAAAGAATTTGGTTTTATATAAGTGGTATCAGTTCTATCAAGAAACTTTATAATAAACTGCAGGAATATTCCAAAGCTTTAAAACAAATTTGTCTTTGCTCTGATTATTCATTTGCATACACTGTTGTTTTTTGTTTGTTTGCTCTTATTTTTACTAATTTGCAAAAAAAGAAAAAGGAACTGCTTAAAATATTTTCCCTTTTAGGTAAAATCGATGATAATTTTTAGCATAAAATTGTGAATGTTCTCTCTGCTGTTAATACATGGAGTTCTTTACTAAAGGCTAAATCATAGTACAACTCTTGCCCAGAACTGGAGTCCTCACTGGGAGCAAAGATTTTTAGTTTGGGTTTGCAGTAGTTTACTGCTTTAGTTAGTTTAAGAACTTTTTACTTTTTACATTTGGAATAATTTTAACTTAATTTGAAGTATAAGATTTATTTATTTCCGTCATTCTTGTTATATTAAATTTTTATTGCGAAAACAAACATTTTGTGTGAAATTCACTAAAAAGAAATGTAATTTAGGGAACTTGGTGTTACTTGGAAGTTAATTTAACATTTTTCACTTAAAGTTGATATTCTTCTCTATGAAGTTTTTTTTTCATAAAAGCAAATAGACTAATGATAAATTTTATTTATTTTTGTGTAATCTATATTTCTGTTTCTAACAAATGAAAAAGCATATTGAAATTTTGTCACACTTCTCATACTGATATGTAACATTTTAATTGATTTCAAGAAATAATTTATTAATCATATTTTTTCTATTCTTTCTTATTACAAATGTTACAAAGTCTTTCCCAAGAAAGTTAATTTTAATAATGTTTTGTCATGTTAATTTTTAACAGACTTTTCTTCTGAGGACTTTTTCTTTTTATACTGAAATTTATTTAAAAATGCTATTGGGTCATTCCATTTCAAATAACCAATGACTACAGGTGACCCTCTCAGAAAAATCTGGGAAAATTAACAGGTACTTCTTGATCAAATTTATTGATAGATCCCAAATATTAAATCTTTATTTTTGACTGGTGATCTGTCCAACAATGACCTCTATGTGCAGGAGTGACTGTAAAGTTCAATGTGTGAATGGCAAAGATGTTCACAATGGGGACAGGGAAACTGGCCTTGTGCTTTGGGTGCTTCTATTACTGCCTTCCTTTTTACACAGGCCTCATTGATACTCTCACATGAGTTTGCCTCAAATGTCCATGTTGCTTTGTGCACCAGGGCATGCCATCATGTTTGATTCTGTGCACACTCTTCAATCTGCTTGAGTGCTATATCAGTGTGGGCCTTGTTGGCCTTGGTGCAGTCTTTAAAATGTTTCAGTGGCCTACTGTGCTTCTGAAACTTCACTGTTCCATCACCTAAGGTTTTGATGGTGTCATAACCCAGTAGCAGGTCAAAGTTTAGTGGCTTCTCACACTCCATCAGTGCTTAGACATCAGTGAAATTCCTGATGTTTGTATGGATCCTGACTACTGCTATCCCATGACGTGCACGTTTTACTGCTAATGATGGCCACTCTGACTTCTTCCAAGCATGGCAAAGTCCTGCACTTACTATATGCCTCATTTATATGTTGTCTGGGAAAGAGATTGATGCCATCTTGCCCCTGGCAGTCCTGAGCAATATGTTTGGCCTCATTGCATTGATAACAATGCACATGCACTACTCGTTTTCTATCCATGCAATTTCTTGCTACATGGCCCCGACCATTACATTTATAGCAGACAATTCCAGTGTGTGAGCCTGAACCAGGGGAAGCTCTAACAACACTACTTTGGTTTGCTTGTGCAGTCGCGATGATAGCTTCCTCTAAAGCGGACTCATCTTTCAGGATAGTTCTGGCCTGATCCAATACTTCATTGAGCACTAGCAAGTCTACATAAGAATTTGCCTGTAAAAGTTGCTTTACTCTAACCAGGAGCTCTGCTAAGAATGCATATGATAACGCCCGTTCAGGTAGTCTGCCAAACAGGACTGCCAGCTTCTTCATTGTGGCCAAATAAACGTCCACAGTTTCACTTGGTTGCAGAGTCCATGCCACAAATTGTTTGTAGGCAATGCAGCGGTCAATGGCAAATGCCTTATAGAGTACCGCCTTGATTCTAGCTAGATCTTCTTTCTCCTTATCACTAAGCTGTTATTATACAGCAAATGCACTGCTAGTCAGTTGTAGAGGAATCACATGCTTGACTGATTTCACATCGAACAGGCAATAAATTAGTTCAACTTTTTCCACCTATTCCATCACAGAAGTAGAGGCATCAAACATCAAACTCTGGGATGAGTTTTAAGTCGACTTTGTCTCCCATTTCACTGAAATAGCTTGTGGTCAAAAGAAATTAACAACTCTGTTTTGGGATGAAATTTTAGATTGGGCGTGTCTTCTCTCTACACTGGTTTCTTAGTATTTATCGTTGTTCTCTTCCCTATATTCGCTTTGTCATTCATTCATTCCTTCCTCCCTCCTACCACAACTGCACATATCTTACGATGTACCCTGATGGAAGACACCACTCATCTCCACGATGGTTTGCTTATAATCGTGAGTCACCAATTACGGATGATAAGCATACTAGACATATAGGCACCTCAGAATGGAGCACTAACACACCCAGATGTCCCTCTTCAATTCTGTCCAACTATGATATTATGTAAAGTTACTAATGACCTAATTTCTTGTGGGATAACAAAGAAGGGTATTTTTTGACAGAACGATGCACTCACTTTCTCTCAAATTAAACTCCTACAAAGATGAACTCTCTTTTATTGAGAATAAGGCAAGTCTTGTTCACCATTTCTACCATTTGACTCTGGTTCCAGTTCACTATATCTGCGACATTTTCTCTTTCCCTTAGCTTGCCATAGAGAAGTTGTTTTGGGATTCTTTCAGTGTCTGAATAACATTGCTCTTAATCTGAGTTGGGCTTTTAGGATCATGGCTTCAATGCTAGTGGTTTCTGCATGGCCCAGGACCTCAAGGTTTGTGATCCTATCCTACCGTTGTTTGCCCAGGATAGAACACAAGCTTCACATGTGAATGTGCTCCAACAGTTTGATGTGCCTTCTATACAGGGTTCAGGTCTCACATCTATAATGAAGGCTGGTGAGCTTAGTGGACTGTTGAATGTGTGGATTTAATACACAAGCTTGTAGTCTGCTCTTGATTTGCAGATCTTGGTATTGATCTCTTTGTTGAGGGAGCCATTGTTGGAAATGATACTTCCAAGATATTTGAATTTATCCACATTTTTCAGCTCTGTTCCCTCAATGTAGATGGATCGATTGCAGTCTGTTGTGGGAGGGTTGTACTGGAACAGCACTTCTTTTTTTCTGAACCTGGTTGTGGGGCTGAATGGGTGGGACACTTCAGCAAACTTGTTGACAGTGAGCTGGAGGGCATATTCCATTTGTTCCATGTAGGCACAATCATTGGCAAATTGTGTTGATTTTCGCACTGAGAAAACGGTGGTCAAAGAGAGACTTGTCCAGTCTATGCTTGATGTACTCCATCCTCTGTAACTGACAGTGGCTAAGAATGCAGGTGAAGAGGTTGAACAGCACTAGGGCTAGGATATACCTCTGCTTCATACCATTGAGAAACTCAAAGGACTCAGATATCTCACCTCCAGAAAATACCAGACCAATCATAAAACAGATGGATCAGGGTCAGTTGACAGTATCAGACATCTTAGTTTGATGAAGACTTTATTTATGCTAATCCTGATTTTGTTCTCTGCATTTCTTCTGCAACTGATGGACTACAAAGATCATGTCAATTGTGCTTTGACTTGGATGGCCTTCTGGTAAATTCCTCTCGGAGATATTGGAAATTAGGTGATTTGAAGATGACATATGCCAAGATCTTGCCAGCATTAGACAGAAGAGCTGTACCTCAGTAGTTGCCACAGTCAAATTTGTTACCCTTGTTTTTGTAGAGGGAGACAACTGTGACATCTCTGAACTCTCGGGGCATGTCCTCTTCCTCCCATATGCTGCAGATGAGGTTGTGGAAGGTATTAAGAACCACTAGTTTTATTGTTTGTTTGTTTTTTTTTGTTTTTTTTTTTTACCCCTTCCAGGCTAGGAGGAAGATCATGTCTAGTGTGGGTCTCTGAGGGATCTGGTCTTTGGCTTTGTTTCTGAGAGTGGAGGGTCTGTTAAGAAGAGTGCTGAAGTGTCCCCTCCATCTTTCTTTAATAGTTTACCTCTCCTTCAGCAGTGTGCCCTTCATTCACAGGAAAGTGGTAGTGCTTGGTCAAGATGGTCCATACACTGCCTTGATAGTGCTGAAAAAACATCTTAGTGTCAGCATACAACTGAATTTTCTCTGCCTTTTCTTCCACTATTTGTCTTGCATTTGGCTTGGGAGACGCACTGGAGGTGTTTGAAGCAGACTTGCCTTGAGGTGGAAGAAACACCTGCTTCTCATTCAGGAGCTGGCTGATGGCTTCATTCTCATTGAACCAGTCTAGGTGCAATTCTCTTTGGGCTAAGTGTCATCTGTGCTGCATCTTTCACCATCAAGCTGAACTGGTCCATTTGTTGGGTCAGACTTTGAGTGAGTGGTCCATGTGTAGTCATCTTTTCATCCAGGCCTCTCGTAAAGTTCTCTTGGTGACTTGAATGTTTGAGTTTGGCTGTTGAATGATGGCTGGACAAACTTGGGTTTCTTCTTATGGGTAGTGGCAATGTTGAGCATTATGACTGACCTGACAAGATAGTGGTCGGTCCAGCATTCTGCTCCTCACATGGCCCTAGTAGTCCTGAAGTCTCTATCATCACATATAACAACAGATAACAATCAAGTGCCACTCCTTGGATCTTGGCTGCATCCAAGTTGATTTATACTTGTCAGTCTATCTAAACAGTGTTGGTGATTATAAAGTTATTTTCTGTGCTGATGCTCAGGAGTAGCAGGCTATTGGAATTCATGTTGCCTGTACCATGTGGTCCTAGTACACACTTCCAGTTTGTTTAGTTAGTACTTACTTGCATTGAAGTCACCCAGCAGTATGAGTGTATCTCCAAGGAATACAGTCTTCACAAGATTGTTCAGGTCCTAGAAATTTTTCTTCACTTCTGATCTGTGTTGATGCAATGATGACTGATATGCTGGGAAGCATTCATTGGGAAGTGGAAATTCATCAGGTTTTTATTGAATGTGGTAGGAAGGTCTGGTAGATGCTTAAGTAGCAATGTCTTGATTGCTGGTCTTATCCCATGAATGTGTTCTTCATTTTTGGCTTTGCATTTCCAGACGAAATCTGTATTTTTTAATAGTTTTAAAATCAGAGCATCATGAAATTTCACTGCATTTTTTTTTTTTGCATTTTGCTAAATAAGACATTCAATGAGCTGCTGGCATTCCAAGAATATTGCATATATACATTTGAAACCTGTTGACAATAAGGTTACAAAAGTACAAGCAATTTTGGTATGTTTTATGTACTTTCATTTCAACTTTGGTATGTTTTATGTATTTTGCATTTTGGCCAAAATGCAAAAAGATGCATTCTGCTTTGAGATCTCCAAAGTATGTCAGATGCAGCATTCAAATTTGCTTTCATATAATTTATGACCTAATAGCAGCCAGATTCACTCATAGGAGTGTCAGTATTACCTTTTTAAAATTGCTTTTTTTTATGTCCTTAAAATTACCTTTCATGACATCAGCAGACCAGTTAGACAGTTCAAGAAAAAAAATTTATTTTTTCTACATGTCACAAGATTGTGACAAAAGTTCCATTTTGTGAGCAAACTTCTAAATTTAAAACATTTTTCTAGAACAGCTTGTTGGGCTGAAATCATTGTTTTGTCGATTTTGGCACCTTATAAATTTGATGCTGAAAGTTGGCCCCGCCAATAATTTTCAAAATGTATAATTTTTATATATTATTGTTTGCAATCTATCATACATGTGATCACATTTTGTAATTTTCTTTTGAAAAATGACTTGATGTTTTATCCAAGATATATACATTTTGAATGAAAGGTGAAAATATTCAATTTTTTATTGAATAGTAATCTTACTGTATCCTTATATTTTTGTGGCATTGAAGCAAAATAACTTGTAAATTGTTTTTAAAATTGACATTATTTTATTTAATTAGGATTTTTTTAACATTGATGTTTTAATAAAAACAAATTGTGTAGATAGGTACAAGTCAGAAAAGTTGCCTGATTATGCTGTTTTTAAATTAATTTTTTAAATTATTTTTTTCTTGTTTTAGGTTCAAAATTCAACAAGAAAACAAAAGAGAAGAATCATCATAGTCCATATGATGAAATCTTGGTTTCTCAGCTCATTGCAGAAAGAGACAAACTGAAACGGGCATCCTCATTTAACTCAACTGTGCTTAATACAAAAACTGAAAATATAGGCCATAATTCTCAGTCAACATTGCTACAGTCTTTTAGTCAAAATGCCAATATCCAACAAACATTGGCATCAAATCAAGCCAGCAAATCTCCTTTTATTGTAAATTTACAGCAAAATAATATTGAGCCTCAGGTGCAAATAGATGGATTAAAAGATATGAATAAAAAAACTTTTCCTGACCAAATAAATGAAATATTTCAAGGGTCAAGCAAAGTTGATATTAACATCGATCACAATCATCAGAATAATGTTCAAAATCCAATTTTGAATTTACAAACCCATTCACCCTTTGCAACCCTGGGCCTTCAGCCTAGTCCACTCACTATCCAAACTGTCTTTCCCCCTGATCAATTAAAACATCCTTTGATTTTACAGCCATCATCTCTCAACCCCCTTTCTGCTACCCATCCTGCCTTTAGCCCATATCAGAATCAGGTTAATACCGCAGCTGCTGCTGCTCTAAACATGCAACTGTCTGGAAATGCAGTTTTGGCCACACCAACTGGTTTTTATCCTCAAATTAATCAGACAAACTCTATGTTATTTCATATGCAAACAGTTGGAAACCAAAAGTTTGCATCTCCACTTGTAAATCAAAACTCCTTATCGGGAATCTATACAAATAATATTTCCACTAATTTGTTTTGTCCTATCACAGAGTTTGCTTCTCCTGACCCTATATTAAATTGCAAGGTAAAACGAGCTCGTAATAAAAAGGATAAAAAGAAATGCCATAATATTAAAGGTAAAACATCTTTATTGATGACTAAGAATAGCCCTTCCCCAAAATATGTTTCTGCTTCTTTTTTAGACAATCCAGCTGGATATCTTGCCCAACAAACAGAAATAGTTAATGGTTCCATTACTTCATCAATTAAATCTGATGACTTTGATGAATCTAATTTTGGTTTTTCACTATCTCCTCAAAAATCAATTGTAACTTTTGGAAAAGAAAATTTAGTACATCAGCCAGATCAGTCATCCTCTCCATCTCTCAGTTCTTTCACTGTCTCTGAGAGTAACTCCGCTATTCCTTGTAAAATAATTGCTCAGAACAAGACTAAAACTTCTATTTGTTTGCCTTCCACTGGCCACCGAAAACTTTTGTCTTCACAATTGAAAATGTCATCTACATTGAAGTCAAATGTTAAATCTGAGCAGTCCTCAAACAGAGATTCTCCTGACTATGTAAATAATTGTCCAATACCAAACACTTGTTTATTGCCTCAAGTAGTGGCAAAAACTGAGTTTTTGAACACAACCCCAACATCAATTCTAAATAGTATTCCTGCCACTTCATGTAAAAACTTGAAATTTCAATCAAATTCTGCACAAAATCTTGGTAATAACATAACTGAAACAGAATCACTTGATGCAGTAACAATAAATAAAAACTCAAAGCCAAATAATTGGTTAAAAACTCCTAATGTCATTTCCAAAAGTAATAGTTGTGATACATGTCAAACAGCACATTTAACTGTCAGTGGTGGTAATTCTTCATCTGGTCTAACGTCAAATTGTCTGCAACAAATTTTAAATCAAACATCAGATTTTCCTGCTAGTAACTTATTATCTGCTGCTGCTCGTGCACAGATAATTCGAACAAGTCCGCCTATGAATGTACTTTTTAATCAACAAATTATTGGTACTCCCCATATAAATCAACCATTGCAGGTAAACTTTAATCTCTCTCCCAGTAGTACAAATCTTTTACCACCTACTGTATCCACTACAATAACATCAAAAATGCCAAGTTCTATCACAAATTGTTTTGGCCTTACTTCTGGACAGAATGCACCATTGATATTTCAACAAGCTGGTTCTTCATGTCTGAATGGAATAGTTTGTGGTTCTACAGTTTCTCAAAATGTAACTTCTGGTACTGCCTTGACAAACTTGCCACAAAATCCTCATACTAATATAATTAATCAAACATCTGTAACAGCAGCATCACATGTTACCTTTGCTAGTACATTACAGACATTAATTACTCCTCCAGATGCTAAAGCAGATGGGTCATTTAATAGCAATCATAAGGACAGTTCAGCTCAAACTGCACAGGTAACATCAGAGAGTGTAGCAGTAAAGAATGCAGACAGCCTGATAAATAAGAATTATCCTAAAAATAGTAATAATTTAAAAGCTAATGTAGATGATTTATCAGAGAAAGGATTTACAAATACTGATGCATGTATTCTGCCAGGCATAGCTCAATGTATTAATCCACAACTTACAAATATGAGTGTAAATTTTATGAACAACCAATTTCCCTTTGTTGCTATGAATACATCAATGCCTCCAATGTCACTGCCTATTGTGACATCTGTTACTAATTCTATTACTCAACTTATTCCAACTGTTGGAATTTCGCAGACCTCTCTGAATCAGTCACCTGTTATGCATGTTGTAGGAACTTTTGGTACACAGTCAGCTGGTAACCCATTATTAATTGCCGGGCCCTTAACTGTTGGTAGTTCTAATCATCAACAATTGGGAATACTACATTCGCAAATTGCTGATAATGTAACAGCAAATTCTGTCAACCACCTGAAAGGACTAAGTCCCCAACTATCTGCAAATTTAACAACTGGTTGTGCTTCTGCTAATAACAAAGAGCATTCATCTAATGAGTGTCAGCCTAAAGTTACTTCTAACTGTGTAACTAGTCCAGTTTCTTTATCTCAAAGTAAATTGTTTCAACCAAAATGTTGCACAGAGAGTTCTCTTGCACATGCTTCATCTTGTTTTGTGCATTCCCGATTAACTAATGGTAACAAGTCCCCTAATGCTGAAAAATCTAACCCACCAGTTGTAAACAATCTATCACAGTTTTCAACTGCTCAGTTTGTAGTGTTACCAAATATGCAGTTGCCTTTATTACAGATTCTTGGAACAGGTGTGTCAGCTGACTACAACAAGGTGAATTTTTCTGCTACTCCTTTTATGAACCATACTTTGGAAATGCCTACATTGGTAAGCCCTAGCCATGGAGGCACTTATGAAAGCAGTGATAACTTTTACAGTCTGCCTCCTCACTGGGCAAGTTTAAACAGTACCAATTTATCAATACCGTTACAAACCATCCATTTGCAACAGCAATTATTACAAATGAGCCAGTTAAATCAAACTGTACAGCATACTCCTACTTTTTATATGGAAAAATCAAGTTCAGAATCTGTAAATAATTCTGAAATGTCAGAAAATGCTGAAGGAGAGTGTCCTCACCTTAACTCTTATTTGGAGAATCCTAATGAGTTTGGTTGTGTTAGTAAAATCTCTTCAGTTGACAAAGAAGATAACATATTGGAATCCTGTGTTGATGTTGCTCATCAACAAGAACTTCAAATGGAACACAAAAAACCGTCCATAGTTCCTCCAAAAGAGTTGAATGAATGTGCACACATTTCTAATGTGTCTAACTCTGCTCTTTCACAAGAATCTTTGAGTGGCCTTGAACAAAATTTTGCTGTAGATTTGCATGAAAAGATGAGTAACTCTGCAAACACATCTTCTTCACATGATTGTGACTATCCATTTGATAAACACTTATCAGAAGTGCATGATTTTTACTGGAAAAATTATTCTTTAAATCACAATGACAAAAATAGCGTGCAGGAATCGTTAAAGAAAAAAAGTGAAATTAATACTATTGACCAGAGTAGAATTTTATTGAAAAGAAAAGCTAACTTCTGTCCAGTAAAGCAAACAAATAGTGATGAAACATCCATTGAAAGTGCAATTACTTATTGCACAGTAAAACATGACTGTTCACAAGATTCTAATGGAAGCTGTTCAAAAAATAAATTGATGAAAAGTAAATCTGATGTGTCTGTGGAACATTATATATCTGCTGAACAAGTCCAGATGTCTTGTAGTTATTCTGAAGACTCTTCTTCCAATCATTCATCAAGTGAAAATCTGTGTACTTCTCAAAGTTTAGATGAGTCACTTCTTAAAAAGTTTGCTATTTATGGCAGTGCTTCATTCTTAAACAATAATGAGGAATCAGAAGATTGGCAGCAAAAATCGAAATTAAGTGATGACAAGGCTGTTGATGGATTTCAATTTAATAATGTTGGAAAATTCAGTTGCTCAGTTGAAATGAATAATTTAATGACAACAAAATCTCACACTGAAAGTCACACTTCATGTCCTCTTACTACTGAAAGAGCTGTTATTTGTGATACTGATTATGACCAGAAAAAAAATTTAATAGATGGTTTCTTTTCAAATAATAAAAGTTCTATTACTCATCACACAGAAACAATACGTTCACGAGGAATGAAGCGACTTCGAGAACATTGTCAAAATCATCAAATATTTGGTGGTGAGGAATTTTTTTTAATATTTTTACTTTTTGAGTTTTAAAGTATGCTAATTATCCTTTTTATTTTCATTTTCTTAAAATGTTCTGAAAGTGTATATAATTTGAAAAGAATCTGTTGGATAAGTTTTTTTACTACATAATTTAAATGTCCCAAAAAATATTGACTTCAATATATAGTTGAGATTTTAAATTACTGATTGATATAAATAGAAAATATGAAACAAAACACTCATTTTGTACAAAGCATGTGATGGATATTTGACTCTCTATTCTCTTTACAAATGAAAATTATAGTAGTTAACTCCAAAAATATTGGATATAGCTTAATAAACATATTCAATTTAAATGTTTTAAATTTATTTATGATGAAATTTTTACTGAGTTGATCAACTCCTGATTTGGTGGAAGATGCATTTTTTATATGTTCCCATTCTTAACAAAAGAATAAAAAGTTCAATTATGATTTTTTTCAGAAAATATTATATTAAAATGATTAAGACTTTGAAAGCAGTTACCTAGATATTTAAAACAATTACCATTTTTTACAAACAAGTATTTCTACATGAACCCTGTACTAATTAACAATTCAATGTTGAAATTATGTTAACAATAGGATAATTGCAATATATTAGGTGTGTGTAAAAATTCACACTGCTTTTTTTGAAAACTAAACCGAGAACCTTTTGTACAAACATATTTTCACAAATTTGCTTGTGAGCAACTACTAGAATATGTTATATGTAGTTATACCCAAAGTAAAAACCTAATCAAGGCTTGAAAAAAAATGCATAAATGAAATTAATCTATTTTTATCTTTGTATTGGTCCTCAGACTTAATTGTAGAAAATGTCAGATAAATATGATGGACTGACTATGAAAGAGTGATGCTAGAACTGAAATATTGCATGCATTAATTTCAACTCTTATTAATAACTGCATTGTTTCTTTCCAGGTAAACTGACTTCTGACTGTTCAAAGAATACTGTTCATCCTGTTGGTTAAAAAAAGCCATCAACAGTAGATATGACATCATCACTGCAATACTGGTTCCCAGCCAAGTGTTTTTTCATGTTGGGGAATAGATGATAATCAAACGAAGAGAATAGGGAGGGTGATCAACCAGTTTAAAGTCGCACACAGCAACCATTGAAACCAAGGAGCATTGTCCTGATGAAACAAAACCTCTTTTGTCAGTTTCTCTGGGCTTTTGTTCTTGATAGCCTTTCATAACTGCCTCAGCAAGTTGGTATACTACTCTCATTGATGGTGTGGCCCTTTTGAAGAAACACAAACACAATACCTTCCCTGCAGTTGAAATGACCTTGGTTTTCTTTGGAGCAAATGAAGAGGGGGTGTTTCCTTTGCATGAATTGTCTCTTTGTCTCTGCCTCAAAGTGATGAACCCAACACTTATCCTGGCTTAGAAAACATTCAAGGAAATCAGCTGGATTTGCCTGAACAATGTCAGGTTTTCCCATGTTGTGATCAAACTGGTGCACATTTGATCAGGTGTCAGAAGACATCACACACACCAGAAAGCAGAAACTTTTGTCAAGCCAAGTTCATTGTGTACAATATTCTCAACTCTCTCAAGAGATAATTGTATTGGCTATTTAATTTATAGTCAATTGCCTGTCATCCATCAGCACAATGAATATTATCTCTGTGGTGGCAGCTACAGGACGTTCAGACCTTAGGTCATATTCAAGACTTCCTTTTCCCCTTCTAAATTCAGCTGCCTGCATTTGCACTGTTGATAAAGCAGGAGCATTATCCCCTAATGCAGCAACCATATCAGCGTAAATGTCCTTGAAGGCTAAACCGTTTTTCTGCAGATCTTTGATAGCACCGCAATGCCAAATTTTGTCTATTTTCAAGAGAAGTCGCTATTAGTTACATTTGAAGTCTTTGAAAAGTCGGATGTCAGTTTACCTGGAAAGAAGCAATGCAGTTATTAATAAGAAGAGTTGAAATTAATGTATGCATGATTTCACAGCTCTAGCATCACTCCTTCATAGTCAGCCTATGAAGCTTTCAACACACCCTTGTATAATAGAAGTAACAGATGATCAAAGAATTACCCAAGTCATGCTTTCATGTATTTGGTTTTATAACAGATTTTTACATTGCCAGATTTCATCATGCAAGTCAATTCACAAAGATTTCAGGAGATATATATGTATGTACATATAGCTCATTATATGTGTATGTATATATAGCTCATTATATGTGTATGTATATATAGCTCATATTATATGTGTATGTATATATATATATAGCTCATATGTGTATGTATATATATATAGCTCATATGTGTATGTATATATATATAGCTCATATGTGTATGTATATATATATAGCTCATATGTGTATGTATATATATATAGCTCATATGTGTATGTATATATATATAGCTCATATGTGTATGTATATATATATAGCTCATATGTGTATGTATATATATATATAGCTCATATGTGTATGTATATATATATATAGCTCATATGTGTATGTATATATATATATAGCTCATATGTGTATGTATATATATATAGCTCATATGTGTATGTATATATATATAGCTCATATGTGTATGTATATATATATAGCTCATGTGTATGTATGTATGTATATATATATAGCTCATATTATGTGTATATATATATATAGCTCATATTATGTGTATATATATATATATAGCTCATATGTGTATATATATATATATATAGCTCATATTATGTGTATGTGTATATATATATATATATAGCTCATATTATGTGTATATATATATATATAGCTCATATTATGTGTATGTGTATATATATATATATATAGCTCATATTATGTGTATGTGTATATATATATATATAGCTCATATTATGT
Organism: Acanthosepion esculentum; assembly: GCA_964036315.1. Classification (NCBI taxonomy): domain Eukaryota; kingdom Metazoa; phylum Mollusca; class Cephalopoda; order Sepiida; family Sepiidae; genus Acanthosepion; species Acanthosepion esculentum. The sequence goes on along the minus strand of CAXIWW010000135.1, from coordinate 4,449 downwards.
GTATGTGTATATATATATATAGCTCATATTATGTGTATGTATATATATATATATAGCTCATATTATGTGTATGTGTATATATATATATATATAGCTCATATTATGTGTATGTGTATATATATATATATAGCTCATATTATGTGTATGTGTATATATATATATATAGCTCATATTATGTGTATGTGTATATATATATATATATAGCTCATATTATGTGTATGTGTATATATATATATATAGCTCATATTATGTGTATGTGTATATATATATATATAGCTCATATTATGTGTATGTGTATATATATATATATAGCTCATATTATGTGTATGTGTATATATATATATATAGCTCATATTATGTGTATGTGTATATATATATATATAGCTCATATTATGTGTATGTGTATATATATATATATAGCTCATATTATGTGTATGTGTATATATATATATAGCTCATATTATGTGTATGTGTATATATATATATATATAGCTCATATTATGTGTATATATATATATAGCTCATATTATGTGTATATATATATATATAGCTCATATTATGTGTATATATATATATATAGCTCATATTATGTGTATATATATATATATAGCTCATATTATGTGTATATATATATATATATAGCTCATATTATGTGTATATATATATATATAGCTCATATTATGTGTATATATATATATATAGCTCATATTATGTGTATATATATATATATATATAGCTCATATTATGTGTATATATATATATATATAGCTCATATTATGTGTATATATATATATATAGCTCATATTATGTGTATGTGTATATATATATAGCTCATATTATGTGTATGTGTATATATATATATAGCTCATATTATGTGTATGTGTATATATATATATAGCTCATATTATGTGTATGTGTATATATATATATAGCTCATATTATGTGTATGTGTATATATATATATAGCTCATATTATGTGTATGTGTATATATATATATAGCTCATATTATGTGTATGTGTATATATATATATAGCTCATATTATGTGTATGTGTATATATATATATAGCTCATATTATGTGTATGTGTATATATATATATAGCTCATATTATGTGTATGTGTATATATATATATAGCTCATATTATGTGTATATATATATATAGCTCATATTATGTGTATATATATATATAGCTCATATTATGTGTATATATATATATAGCTCATATTATGTGTATATATATATATAGCTCATATTATGTGTATATATATATATAGCTCATATTATGTGTATATATATATATAGCTCATATTATGTGTATATATATATATAGCTCATATTATGTGTATATATATATATAGCTCATATTATGTGTATATATATATATAGCTCATATTATGTGTATATATATATATAGCTCATATTATGTGTATGTGTATATATATATATAGCTCATATTATGTGTATGTGTATATATATATATAGCTCATATTATGTGTATGTGTATATATATATATAGCTCATATTATGTGTATGTGTATATATATATATAGCTCATATTATGTGTATGTGTATATATATATATAGCTCATATTATGTGTATGTGTATATATATATATAGCTCATATTATGTGTATGTGTATATATATATATAGCTCATATTATGTGTATGTGTATATATATATATAGCTCATATTATGTGTATGTGTATATATATATATAGCTCATATTATGTGAATGTGTATATATATATATAGCTCATATTATGTGTATGTGTATATATATATATAGCTCATATTATGTGTATGTGTATATATATATATAGCTCATATTATGTGTATGTGTATATATATATATAGCTCATATTATGTGTATGTGTATATATATATATAGCTCATATTATGTGTATGTGTATATATATATATAGCTCATATTATGTGTATGTGTATA